>CAUYRH010006360.1:0-25386 GCA_963574655.1 Perodicticus potto
TTGAGACAGAGCCTCAAGCTGTCACCCTGGACAGAGTGCCGTGGCATCACAGCTCACAGCAACCTCCAATTCCTGGGCTCAAGCGAGTCTCTTGCCTCCGCCTCCCAAGTAGCTGGGACTACAGGCGCCCGCCACAACGCCAGGCCATTTTTTGGGTTGCAGCCGTCATTATTGTTTGGTGGGCCCGGGCTGGATTTGAACCCACCAGCTCAGGTGTACGTGGCTGGCGCCTTAGCCCGCTGAGCCACAGGCGCCGAGCCACGTTGGAATATTTCTATAAAACAAACCATTTCTTGTACCCTCAATGACTCCCCAACAATAACAAAAATAAAGAAAAATAAAGAAACAAACTAAAACAATTTTATTAAATAAGGAGAGAACTGGTAAGATGTTATGACTAGTTCAAAAGGGAAATTAAAATACCCCACAATTTAAAGTCAGATAAGAAACAATGAAACGAACTTCCAATTAGGTCAAAACTGGTCAGTATCCACAAGGCCATAATAAACTGAGTTCTACTGGACACAGTGTTCATTGCCACAGACAAGAATCATTTGTATCACTGTCAGTTTCCTACAACATTGTCAGTTTCCTACAACTTAAAAAGCTGTGAAGTTGGGGTGGCGCCTGTGGCTCAAAGGAGTAGGGCCCCGGCCCCTTATACCAGAGGTGGCAGGTTCATACCCAGCCCCGGCCAAAAACTGCAAAAAAAAAAAAAAAAAAAAAAAAAAAAAAAAAGGTTTTGGGAAGGCAAAAAAAAACGGAGGGCACAATAAACCATTATGGTTGTTGAATTACTAAAAAAACCAAAAAAAAAAAAAAAAAAAAAAAAAAAAAAAAGCTGTGAGGAAGCTCAAATACAACGGAAGGCAGAAGATAACCTTATAGGTTGAGCTAGTCAGAACATCCACTAAATCCTTCCAATTTGTCTCTGTGGTCTCTCCCAACCCTATAATCATAATAATCTCCAAGAAAAATGATTCTGGATCATAAGATAGGCTGTTCTTACTAGATTTGCCCTGATTCTGTATGTAGGTACAGCCTACGAGTGTTAACTGGTCATGCAGGCTTTCTAGATTTGTTTCACAAAATCTAGAGCCCATAGAGTTTGAAACAATTACAAAATTAACTTTTGTCTGGTGGTTTGCATAAGGAATCTCCAATTGGAATTTTATTTTATTTTAATTTTTGAGACAGAGTCTCACTCTGTCACCCCGGGTAGGGTGCGTCACAGCTCATAGCAATCTCAAACTCATAGCCTCAAGTGATCCTCTTGCCTCAGCCTCCTGAGTAGCTGGGACTTCAGGCACCTGCCACAATGCCTGGCTATTTTTTTTAGAGACGGGGTCTCCCTCTTGCTCAGGCTGGTCTCAAATTCATGAGCTCAACAATCCACCCACCTCAGCCTTCCAGATTGCTGGGATTATAGGTGTGAGCCACGGCGCCTGGCCTTCCAATTAGAATTTTAAAAGGCTCTATCATTTACTTTTTTTTTTTCCATTTACTTTTTCTAAGAAACCCAGCCCAGGAAAATTTTTCCACGAGATTTTTTTCACCTGTTGAGCCTATACATTTGAATGAATTCTTCCCTTTTTGAAGTCTGCCTCTTAAGGATCCTGGCCTACCAGGAGGTAACCTTCCTTAGAAACCAGGTACCAAACTAGTTTTCTTGGAGATCTTTGTGGGCATTAGTTCCATAAGTACAAATTTTATTCCTTAAAATATCCTGGGCGGCGCCTGTGGCTCATCGAGTAGGGCACCGGCCCCATATACCGAAGGTGGCAGGTTCAAACCCAGCCTTGGCCGAAATGCAAAACAGAAAAATAGTCGGGGGTTGTAGCGGGCACCTGTAGTCTCAGCTACTAGAGAGGCTGAGGCAAGAGAATCGCCTAAGCCCAGGAGTTGGAGGTTGCCATGAGCTGTGATGCTGAGGCACTCTATCCAGGAAGACAGCTTGAGACCCTGTCTCACACACACACACAAAAGAAATAGGCTGTAAGCTGTGTGACGCCATGGCACTCTACTGAGGGCAAGAGACTGTCTCTACAAAAAAAAAATCTTGTCACACTAACTTAGCATATTTCTCGAATATATCATTCTAAGTGAGCCTTGGCTACAATCAGAACCTGTTCAAATAACTATTACTCTGAAGAGTAAAAAAACTTTGTAAGAGTTTCTGAACTCTGGAAGTTCAGTGAGAACTAGTTATCAAGTTCAAATGCTTTATTCCAGTTTACAAAACCAGAGTCTACTGAAGTGTTATGGGTTACAGCTTGCATCAGAAGAGAAATAAAGAATTTCTTTACAAATTTGCATTTTTTTAAATCAAAGCTCACAATAACCTCAAACTCTTGTGCTTGAGCGATCCTCTTGCCTCAGCCTCCCAAGTAGCTGGGACTACAAGGCATGCATCACTACTCCTGGCTAGTTTTTCTATTTGTAGTAGAGACTGGGTCTTACTCTTGCTCAGGCTGATCTCAAACTTCTGAACTCAAGCAATCCACATGCCACAGCCTCCCCAGGTGTGAGCTACCATGCTCGACCATCCTTACAAATTTGGAAAATAGAATAGTAGAACACTAGTAGTTTTCCTAACAAATAGCTACAACGAAATTTCTCTCTTCTCTCATCTGTTCACCTAGTCTTGTGTAATTAATTGTTGTTCTGCTGGCTTCTGAGTTTGACTCTCGTGAAACTCTCAGCTTCTAGCCTGGCTCATTCCACTGTAATCGTCTGAACGTCATCTAAGCAATAACAGCCCAGCTTGGAAGCGTTAATTGTTTGAATACTGGTACAGTCCTTTTCCATGAAGCTCTGAGACTGTCCTTAGTTGTAAATATCAACTCCAGCCTGTGGCTTGTAGCTATAAGCCTCAGAGACACTGTAGATGACAGAGACGCAAGGTGACCATGGTTATTTTACTACTGAGACTTTTTATTTATTTATTTATTCTTTTCTTTTTTCGAAGAGACAGGATTGCACTCTGTCATCTGGAATGCAGTGTTGCAATCATAGCTCACAGTAACCTCTTATTTCTGAGCTTAAGTGATCCTCCCAACTCAGCCTCCCAGGTAGCTGGGACTCTTTTTTTTTTTAGAGATGGGGTCTTGTTGTATTGCCCAGGATCTCAAACTCCTGGCCTCAAGTGATCCTCCCAAAGTGTTGGGGTTACAGGCATGAACCACTGCACCAGACCTTATACTCAATCATTTTAAAATGTGAAATGTTTCATAAGGTTTCATAATAAGAATCTGGAAACTAACGAGGAAATTTATTTCTGTGGTATGTAATATAAAGATAATAAAACCATTTCAAAAATTTAGACAAATATCTCTAAAGATAATGAGTAAGTCTATCTGCAAAGTAGTCAATAAATGTTACATCTGATTCACTGAAATAGATGAACATAATCTTTACAGCGGAAAAAAAATCTTGACTGAACATACAATAATCCTGAGACATATTTTTTTGTGCGTGTGACAAGAATATTAACTAAAGAGATTCAGTGGGTGGTGCCTGTGGCTCAGTGAGTAGGGTGCTGGCCCCATATACCCAGGGTGGCGAGTTCAAACCCAGCCCTGGCCAAACTGCAACAACAACAACAACAAATAATAATAATAATAATAATAAAGAGATTCAGTAAGAGGGAAGAAGGTCTGAGTCAGCTTACAGAAGTCTACAGATCTCTGCTACATAGTGAGTCTGGAGTGGATCCCAGCTAAGACTCACTGACCTGAACCATGACAGATTCAAATTAAAGAAGGAAGGCTACAGCAAATCAACGTTTTAAATAATAACTGAAATCATAGCTGATAACACTATACTGTTGTTGCAAATATCAAAGCATTGGCAGGACTCTGATAGAAGTTGGAAGACTCAACAGAACTATTTCGTAAGAGTTCTAGTTCATAAGAGAACTAGCTCATGAGAGCATTTTCCCTGAGGATAAAAACATGACAGACAGGGCGGCACCTGTGGCTCGGTGAGTAGAGCACCGGCCCCATGTACTGAGGGTGGCGGGTTCAAATCTGACCCCGGCCAAACTGCAACAATAAATAACTGGGTGTTGTGGCAGGCGCCTGCAATCCCAGCTACTTGGGAGGCTGTGGCAAGAGAATGGCCTAAACCCAGGAGTTGGAGGTTGCTGTGAGCTGTGTGATGCCCCGGCACTCTACTCTACTGAGGGCGATAAAGTGAGACCCTGTCTCTACAAAAAAAAAACATGACAGCCAGCCAGGGCATCAGGGAATTCTCACAAAGCACACAATTTAAAATTATTTATATGGACCAGGTGTGGTGGTTCATGCCTGTAATCCTAGCACTCTGGGAGGCCACAGCAGGTGGATTGCTTGAGTTTGAGACCAGCCTGAGCAAGAGCAAGCCTGGTCTAATAAAATAATAGAAAAACTAGCCTGGCATCCTCACAGGCACCTGTAGTCCCAGCTTTTTGGGACGCTGAGGCAGGAGAATTTCTCTCTCTCTTTTTTTTGAGACAGAGTCTCAAGCTGTCGCCCTGGGTACAGTGCCGTGGCATCACAGCTCACAGCAACCTACAACTCTTGGACTCAAGCGATCCTCTTACCTCAGTTTTTCTATTTCAGTAGAGATGGGGGTTCTTGCTTTTGCTAAGGCTGGTCTCAAACTCATGAGCTCAAGCAATCCACCTGCCTTGGCCTCCCAGAGTGCCAGGATTCCAGGCATGAGCCACTGCACCCAGCCAGAAAGATCTCTTGAACCCAGGAGTTTGGGGGTTGCTGTGATGCCATGGCACTCTAGTTCGGGGCAACAGAGCGAGACTCTGCCTCACAAAGAAATATTTATACGAATAACATGTTGCTTGTGCCGATGGAACCTAAAGAAGGCTGAGCATCTTTTCTGTCATGACAACTCTTCGCATCCAGCTCTTCAACCAAACCTAGTCATTCCTAGTATGTCTTTTGAAAAAGTAAAAGTATAAATCTTTGCAATTTTCCAGGGAGTCTTCTAGAAAAAGATAGTTTTAGAGGCCGGGTGTGGTGGGTCACACCTATAATCCCAGCACTCTGTGAGGCCGAGGCAGGTGGATAGCCTGAGCTCACAGGTTCAAGACCAGCCTGAGCCAGAGCAAGACCTCATTTCTAAAAATAGCTGGGCACTGTGGCGAGCGCCTGTAGTCACAGCTACTTGGGAGGCTGAGGCAAGATTATTGCTTGAGCCCAAGAGCTTGAGGTTGCTGTGAGCTATGACACTATAGCACTCTACTGAGGATGACAAAGTAAGACTATGTCTCAAAAAAAAAAAAAAAAGAAAAGAAAAGATAGTTTCAGGTGTAGAAGATATCTTGAAAGTTTCTTTTTCTATATTTAGAATCCAATTTGGGAAGGCAAAAATCAGAAAAGTTGTAGGGGATATTTTGACATTTGATTAAGACAGGATCCTGGGTGCTCACATTAAAGTACTTAAAAGCAAAAGTGAAAGGTAACAAAACCAGAAAGAACATTAGCTCCTTCAAAAATGAGGAATCTTGGTTCTCTCCCCACCCTTTAAATAATCAATGATACAATAAAATCAAAATAAATCACAGAAAGTATTAAGGCATAGAGTCTTTGCTGTCTGTATAATTATTATTATTTTTTTTTTTTGAGACAGAGCCTCAAGCTGTCACCCTGGATAGAGTGGGGTGGCATCACAGCTCACAGCAACCTCCAATTCCTGGGCTCAAGCGAGTCTCCTGCCTCCGCCTCCCAAGTAGCTGGGACTACAGGCACCCGCCACAACACCCGGCCATTTTTCGGTTGCAGCCATCATTGTTGTTTGCCAGGCCCGGGTTGGATTCGAACCCGCCAGCTCAGGTGTACGTGGCTGGCGCCTTAGCCCGTTGAGCCACAGGCGCCGAGCCCTGTCTGTATAATTATACGGAAAATAAAGAATGATCTTTTGATCATTTTTATCTTTTTCATCTTTCTTTTTATTTAAACATGTTAAGGAAGTATAAGTGTTTTTGGTTACATGGATCATTTTTGTAAGGCCTGAATCATAGCTGTAAGTGTGCATGGCATAACCTTTAGGTAGGTTATTTATTTATTAATTTATTTATTTTTGTTATTTTTTAATTTAAAAAAAAAATTTTTTTATTTTAGCAGTTTTTGGCCAAGGCTGGATTTGAACCCGCCACCTCTGGTATATGGGGCTGGCGCCCTACTCCTTTGAGCCACAGGTACCACCCTTTAGGTAGGTTTTTGCACCTGCCCTCCTCCCCCTTCCTCCCTGCTTGATTCCTGCTGAGTTCTACCCTCCCTCCTTGCACATGTGTGCTCATTGTTTAGTTCCAACTTTATACAGGGTACATGTGGTGTTGGTTTTTCTATTCTTTAGATACTTCACTTAGGATACTGAAGAATCATCTTTCCCATTGCAGATGAAAGCATTAATCAGTACACCAAGGAATAAGCCCATCAAGATTGAGCAAACTTTGTAACGATTTTAAAAGAGCTTCATAGCCTCTTTTCAGACTCGGGTATGCCAAACAAAGGCAACTGAAATTTGTTTCCCAAGTTTTGTCCTGTACTAATGCTCTTTTATACATACTATTCTGGACTAAACTAATACTTTACACAACATTTCACTTTCAGTGGGTTTATAAGGTCAAAATAATTTTCAAATTAATGCTAAAATGTTGTTTATTAAAATGTTGACATACAATTATACATTCATAATTTTTACCTTTAAATAAGTCAACCAATAAGTATTTTTAAATGTTCCCAATTTTGAATTCCAATGTAAATATTGATAGTTACAACTCAAACCCAAATATGGTCTTTAGGTAGTATATCAGCTGAAGTATATAACTTTTTTTTTTTTTTTGAGACAGAGCCTCAAGTTGTCACCCTGGATAGAGTGCTATGGCATCACAGCTCACAGCAACCTCCAATTCCTGGGCTCAAGCGAGTCTCCTGCCTTCACCTCCCAAGTAGCTGGGACTACAGGCACCCGCCACAACGCCTGGCCTTTTTTTGGGGGGTTGCAGCTGTCATTGTTGTTTGGTGGTCCTGGGCTGGATTTGAACCCACCAGCTCAGGTGTACGTGGCTGGCGCCTTAGCCCGTTGAGCCACAGGCACTGAGCCTGAAGTATACAACTTTAAATTATGCTTAGTAAGTGATGTTTTTAATTCTAACTGCAGGGATCAATCATGTAGGTATCAGCGATCGTTTATTAAATAACTCAATATTAGCTCAAGGTTTTAAGTCATTTAAAGATCTTAGAAATTATTTTTAAGCCGACAAACTACAAAATGTCATCCCTGTTAAAAGTTTGTTAGAATAATGATTCATTTTAGTACAATAAAAATGTACATGTCTTCACTATTACAAATGTTACATAGGAGTAATGCTAGCTTGTTTGATCAGACAACCTGAGTAAGTTCAGGAAAAACAAACCCTAAGTAGAATAAAATGTTCACTAGCATTATATTCAACATTGATAAATCAAAGAAGGCATAGATTCTTTTTTTCTGAGTCAGAGCCTCATCCTATCACCCAAGACTGGAGTGCTATGGCATTCTCATAGCTCACTGTAACCTCAAACTCCTAAACTCCTGGGTTCAAGAGAACCTTTTTTTTTTTTTTTTTTTTTTGAGACAGTCTCACTTTGTCGCCCTGGATAGAGTTCCATGGGGTGTCATAGCTCACAGCAACCTCAAACTCCTGGGCTCAAGTGATTCTCCTGCCTCAGCCTCCCAAGTAGCTGGGACTTCAGGTATCCACCACAATGCCCAGCTAGTTTTTCTATTTTTAGTAGAGACGGTGTCTCTCTCTTGCTCAGGATGGTCTTGAACTCTTGAGCTCCAGCAATCCACCTGCCTCAGCCTCCCGAAGTGCTAGGATTACAGGCGCGAGCCTCTGCACCCAGCTGGTTCAAATGATTCCTCTGCCTTAGCCTCCTGGGTAGTCAGGTGCCCTCCACACTGCCAGGCCTCCCTAGTTCTATTTGTTCCTGCTGATTTTCCAAATGTGGCCCCACAGCTTCCTCTTGATTCTATGAACCCCTGTATTCTTCTTTTTTTTTTGTAGAGACAGAGTCTCACTTTATCGCCCTCAGTAGAGTACCGTGGTGGTTCACAGCAACCTCCAACTACTGGGCTTACGCGATTCTCTTGCCTCAGCCTCCCGAGTAGCTGGGACTACAGGCGCCTACCCAATGCCCGGCTATTTTTCTGTTTTGCAGTTTGGCCGAGGCGGGTTTGAACCCGCCACTTCGGTATATGGGACCTGATGAGCCACAGGTGCCGCCCCAAACCCCTGTATTCTTCTAACAGATTTTGGTTTTGCTTAAAGTAGAGTCAATTTTTGTGGCTTACAACTAAGAACACTGATCAAGGCTGCACTTAACTCTATTTCATTCAATTCTATCTGGCTCCTTAAGAAAGGGAACTAGAGGGGAGAGTGGGGATGGCTCATTCCCAGTGCTGGAGAAACAGCTCAGAGTGGATCACAATGAACAGAAGTCATTAGTGTCATCTTGATTTATAGTACAATCGTATCTTTAAAAGTTTCCTGACTACATAGTTTTAACTTCTACCTCTTTCTTGGAAGGTGGCTGGTTTCTTCAGTCAGGATTGCAGTGAACACCAAATGCTCCCAGAACCAGTTCATTCGCAGACCCATCGCTTCCTCCCATCAAGCGCTTGGGTGTTAGA
Organism: Perodicticus potto; assembly: GCA_963574655.1. NCBI lineage: Eukaryota > Metazoa > Chordata > Mammalia > Primates > Lorisidae > Perodicticus > Perodicticus potto. The sequence continues at coordinate 8,677 of CAUYRH010006360.1, forward strand.
GCTGTGAGTTTCCTGTTTACAAAAAGATATGAAATTTATTAGCTGCGGAGTCCACTCCTACTACTGCTTTGATGCTTCCTCCTGCCTTACAAGATGGACTTCACTTGGCCCTGGAGTTTTATTTGTCTTTGGAAGTAATGAATCTGATAATGTTTAGAAATTCGTGATTATATAAAGTGCTCATTTCATGTTATTCATTTGTATTTTATTTATTTATACATCCGCCATGTTCCAAAGAGGACCTTACTAAATGTGTGCAGTGCAAAATTCTTTTTTTAAAAAAAAAGGTAAATGGGCCCGGCGTAGTGGCTCACGCCTGTAATTCTAGCACTCTGGGAGGCTGAGACAGGTGGATTGCTTGACCTCAGGAGTTCGAGACCTGTCTCAGCAACAGTGAGACCCTGTCTCTACTAAAAATAGAAAAACTAGCTGGGAGTAGTGTACATGCCTCCAGTCCCAGCTACTGAGGAGGCTGAGGCAAGAGGATAACTTGAGCCCAAGAGTTTGAGGTTGCTGTGAGCTATGACATCACTGCACTCTACAGGGAGACCCCAAAGTAAGACTCTGTCTCAAAAAAAAGGTAAATGGTGAAGTTAGGGCTAAGAAAAAATTAAGGGAAGAAAATATCAGATTAATCAAGAGACAAATTAGAACACGAAGTTGCCCAAACACGTTGCCTTAAGTGCCATGCAGATATTAGAGATGTACTGGAAATCTTATTCTGAGCTTCCTGGTTGGCAAAGCAAACAGGAGAATACTCTTTATGTATGATTAATAATGTCTTTAAGATTAAAAACAAACTAATTGCTCTGAAAATGTGGTTGGTACTAACTCTTTTTTCTTTGCAATAAGTGATAGTTGAATACCTGCATTTTGTTTGGGTTCAGAAAATGGAAACTCTGCTAATCCCAAGAAATGCTACACTTTTGATGATCTAAAGAAAACTTAGGAAAGAAAATTTTAACTTTTCAAATCAGATAAATTAGCGTTGGTTGCTGTTACTGCAAAATTTAAATAGTAATAAAATGGCACGTTTAAGTATTTGCTTATAGATAGATTTCTACTAGGGTCTGACTGGACCTCAAAAGCCTTCTAAGTTCATCCAACATGGAAAAATCATTAACTTTTTTTTTTTATTGTTGGGGATTCATTGAGTGTACAAGAAACCATGTTACACTGATTGCATTTGTTGGATAAAGTCCCTCTTACAATCGTGTTTTGCCCCCCAAAAGTGTGGCACACACCAGAAAAATCATTAACTTTTTAAAAATTTTAGTAAAGAACACATAAAATTTACCATCTTAATCATTTTTAAGTATACAGTTCAGTAATGTTAAGTATAATCTACATTATTATGTAACAGATCTCTAAAAATTTTTTGTTTGGCAAAACTGAAACTCCATGCTCATAGAACAATTCCCTGTTTTCCTTCTCCCCAGCCACTGGCAGCCAGCACTTCATTTTTTCTATGAGTTTAATGCCTCCCTCCCTCCTTCTCTCGCTCTCTTTCCTTCCTTCCTCTTTATTTTTTCCTTTATTTCCTTCCTTCCTTCCTTCATTCCTTCCTTCCCTCCCTCCCTCCCTCCCTTCTTCCCTCCCTCCCTGCTTCCCTTCTTTTCTCAAACTTGCTACCCCTGGTGTGCTGGGCCAGCACACTAACTACTGACTTTTTCTATTTCGAGATAAGGTCTTGCTCTGTCATCCTGGCTGGAGTACAGCAGCACAGTTATAGCTCACTGTAGCCTCGAACTTCTGAGCTCAAGAGATCCTCCCACTTCAGCCTCCCTAGTAGCTAGAACTATAGGCACATGTCACCACTCCTGGCTAATTTTTAAATTTTTTGTAGAGATTGGGGGGGGGGTTTCTCTCTTTGTTGCTTCAAACTCCTGGTTTCAGGAGATCCTCCCACCTCTTCCTCCCAAAGTGCTTGGATTACAGGCCTGAGTCACCACAACCAGCCGGACTACTTTAGATAATTCATATTAGTAGAAGGTTATGGTATTTGTCTTTTTGTAACTGATTGATTCCACTTAGCATAATGTCTTCAAGGTTCATCCATCTTGTGGCAAGTGATAGATTTCCTTCTTCTTCTTCTTTTTTTTTTTTTTTGTAGAGACAGAGTTTCACTTTGTCGCCCTCCGTAGAGTGCGGTGCCGTCACAGCTCACAGCAACCTCCAACTCCTGGACTTAGGTGATTCCCTTGCCTCAGCCTCCCGAGTACCTGAGACTACAGGTGCCCACCACAATGCCTGGCTATTTTTTTGTTGCAGTTTGGCAGGGCCGGGTTTGAACCTGACACCCTTGGTATATGGGGTTGACGCCCTGCCCACTGAGCCACAGGCACCGCCTGATTTCCTTCTTTTTTAATGTGAACAATATTCACCATTATTCATTGTAGCTCATTACTGCAATCCCAGCTACCCAGGAAGCTGAGGCAGGAGGATCACTTGAGCCCAGGTATTCAAGGTTACAGTGAAGTATGATGATGCCACTGCACTCTAGCCTGGGCAACAGAGCAAGACTCTATCTCTACAAAAAATATGATAATTAGCTGGGCACGGTGGTGCATAACTGTAGTCCCAGCTACTCAGGAGGGTGGGGAAGGAGGATCACTTGAGCCCAGGAATTGAAGGTGACAGTGAGGTCACTTCTCTTTAAAAAAGAGCACAAGACCACATCTGTTATTTAAAAAAGAAAAAAATTGTGTTGGGAGTGGGAAGCAGATTATATAGGAACTCTTTGTACTTTCTGCTCAATTTTTCCATAAACCTGAGACTACTCTAAATAAAAAAGTCTATTAACTGAAAAAAAAGTAAATGCATTGTGGCAAAACAATGCTATGTGTCTTCCCAGGAAGACAGCATTTCCTGGCTCTCTTAGAGTTGGCCCTGGTGACTGAGTCCTGGGCAGTGGATTATGAGAGGAAGCAAGCTAAGCCACCTCCAGGCTCAGCCCTTCCACATATCAGCACCTCACTGTGCAGCTTTATCTTAGTTTTGCAATGACCTTGTTTCAGATGATGGGACTTCAAAGATAAAGAAGGCTGCCCGAACCACACTGGACTCTACATGAATGAAGGAACAAAATCATGTTCTTGTTTTAAGTCACGAAGATTTTCAGGGTTTGTTTATTACTACAGCTTAGCTTGATAGAGTCTGATCAACACAAGTACCAAACAGCTTATATAAAAAATAATTAACAACAAGCAAAATAGCAGTTTCCCTACATCAGCTCTCTTTCAGCCTTGCTCCCCAGGGGACCCCTTTCAATGTTTTAGCAGCTTCTTTATAATTTCATCTTCAATTGTAATTTATCCATTTTAGGCATTGCTTTTTTTTTTGAGACAGAGCCTCAAGCTGTCACCCTGAACAGAGTACAGTGGCATCACAGCTCACAGCAACCTCCAATTCCTGGGCTCAAGCGAGTCTCCTGCCTCCGCCTCCCAAGTAGCTGGGACTAGAGGTGCCCGCCACAACGCCCGGCCATTTTTTGGTTGCAGCCGTCATTGTTGTTTGGCGGGCCCGGGCTGGATTCGAACCCGCCAGCTCAGGTGTATGTGGCTGGCGCCTTAGCCCGTTGAGCCACAGGCGCCGAGCCTTAGGCATTGCTTATTAACCTCTTGTTATGGCAAGTGATGTTTTAGTGTGCTTAAATTGTCAGTCACCTAGACTGACCCCTTTCCATCTTCATGATATGATAAATATCAAATGTTTGGGCTAAATCCATATTCAGTTTTTCAGAATAGGCAAATGTAGAACACTGACAAACCAGATAGGATGTTATCCCTATGTCTCCCTTCTTGAAGAATTTTGATTTTATTATTATTATTATTATTTTTGAGACAGAGTCTCACTTTGTCACCCCTGGTAGAGTGCCATGGCATCACAGCTCACAGCAACCTCAAACTCTTGGGCTCAAGTGATCCTCTTGCCTCAGCCTCCCAAGTAGCTAGGACTATAGATGCCCACCACAACACCTGGCTATGATTTTATTATTATATTAACATTTTAAAATTATTATTATTATTTTTGAGACAGAGTCTCACTATGTGGTTCTGGATAGAGTGCCCTGGTGTCACAACTCACAGCAACCTCAAACTCTTGGGCTTAAGTGATTCTCTTGCTTCAGCCTTCCAAATAGCTGGGAATACAGGTGCCCACCACAACGCCTGGCTATTTTTTGGTTGCAGTTGTCATTGTTGTTTGGCAGGTATGGGCTGGATTCGAACGTGCCAGCTCCAGGGTATGTGGCTGGTGCCCTAGCCTCTGGGCTACAGGCACTGAGCCTATAATTTTTCTTGTTATCTGAGACAGAATCTCACTCTGTCGCCCATGCTGAAGTGCTGTGGTCTCAGCCTAGCTCACAGCAACCTCCAACTCCTGGGCTCAAGTGATCCTCCTGCCTCGGCTTCCAAGAGTGCTAGCATTATAATCATGAACAGTGGAGAGAATCTCTTCATAAAACATGAAGAGGGCGGCGCCTGTGGCTCAGTGGGCAGGGCGCCAGCCCCATATACCAAGGGTGGAGGGTTCAAACCCGGCCCCGGCCAAATTGCAACCAAAAAAAATAGTCGGGCATTGTGGTGGGTCCCAGTTACTCAGGAGGCTGAGGCGAGGGAATCGCCTAAGTCCAGGAGTTGGAGGTTGCTGTGAGCTGTGTGATGCCACGGTACTCTACTGTGGGTGACAAAGTGAGACTCTGTCTCTATAAAAAAAACAAAAAACAAGAGATTGGGGAGGTGCCTGTGGCTCAAAGGATTAGGGCGCTGGCCTCATATACCAGAGGTGGCCGGTTCAAACCCAGCCCCGGCCAAAACTGCAAAAAAAAAAGAAGAGATTTTACCTGTATTTATATTTGTCCTTTTGTGGGGGGTGGGGGCAGGGGAAGACAGTGTCTTACTCTGTTGCCCAAGGCTAAAGTGCTGTGGCATCAACCTAGCTCATGGCCTCAAACTCCTGGGTTTAGGGATCCTCCTGCCTCAGCCTCCTGAATAGCTGGGACTACACAATGCCTGACTAATTTTTCCTATTTTTAGTAGAGATGGGGTCTCGCTCTCGCTCAGGCTGGTCTGGAACTCCTGAGCTCAAGCAGTCCTCCAACCTTGGCCTCCCAAAGTGCTGATATTACAGATGAGAGCCATCATGCCTGGCCAAAGCTTTAAAAGTATCATAAGACCTTTCAAGGGTTTTAAACAAGGTAGTCACATTATCCAGCTGGTGTTTTTAAAGGGTCACTGTGGCTGCCACATGGCCTGGATTTAGGAGGTCAAGAATAGAAATGAGTAGAAAAGACCTGACCAGATAGGCAGTTACTACAAGCCCAGGCAAGAGAGGATAGGGGCTGAGCCCCAGTGAGGACCAGTGCAGGTGGAGATAAGGGGGCAGGTTGAAGTGTAGACAAGAAACGCGCACTCAGCCCGTGCCTTGGGATCCTCCCTCCACGCTGGTCGTGGGTTTTTGGACTTTCTTTAGTGAGATCTTCCTTCAATTATCAAGCCCAGTTTGGTAGTTAATGTCCCAGCCAGGCTCTAAGAGAGATTGATGGAGGATAAATTAGATCCTGCCAGCCCTCTGGAGCTATAAGCAAGAACTCAGAGGAATCCTGGCTGTGCCTTCCAAATCCTCAAGCCAGGATTTATTCCTCCCCATACTTGGGTCCTGGCTGACGATCCTGGACTCTCCACCCGTAAGACCACTTCTAGACCCTCAGTAAACGTGGCTGAACAAATGACAGCAGCTTCCTTGCAGGACTCTCTGCCTCCAGCCTTCAAATCCACTCTCTGCAGTGTTACCTGGATGAACACCCTAAATCCCAGGGCTGGTCATGGGCCAGTTACAGTCCCCTAGCTCCTCCCACCTCACCCACACTTGACCCTCTGTCTCTGCCTGTACTTTGTGTTCCTGTTGCTACTTCCTGCCTCACTGGCTCTTCCCCCTGCCTAGGAAACCTCCCCTCAGGCTCTGTTGTATGATCACTTCTAGTTTGCCTTGCAATTAGCTCAGGAAACCCCACCCCCAAGAATCCAGGACCCCTCCTTGGCCTCCCTGTTCTGTGCTCCCAGTTCATCTGGGGTGCCAGGAAACCTCTGCTCAGAAGTAACCTCTGCTTACTTCTCTGAATTGTGGTTTGGGATTGGTTTCCCTGTCTTCCCCAACTAGGCCATGAATTCCTTGAGGGTAAGGACCTTGTCTGCTCATCTTTATGTCCTGGCCTTGTCTATAGCAAGCACATTCCAAGTGCTCAAAGTCTCAAACTTTTGGGTGGCACCTGTGGCTCAAAGGAGTGGGGCGCTGGCCCCATATGCCGGAGGTGGTGGGTTCAAACCCAGCCCTGGCCAAAAACTGCAAAAAAAAAAGTCTCAAACTTTTTTTTGAGAGAGTCTTCTCTGTGGCCCAGGCTACAGTGCAATGGCACCATCATAGCTGATGGCAACTTCAAACTCCCAGGCTCAAGTGATAGCCTCCTGTGTCAGCCTCCTGAGCAGCTGGGACTACAGGCACATGACACCACCATGCCCAACTAGTTTTTCTATTTTTGGTTGAGATGGGGGTCTCCCTGTTGCTCAGGCTGGTCTCCAACTCCTGAGTTCAAGCAATCCACCCGCCTCACCAGCTTAGCTCACAGCAACCTCAAACTCCCGGGTTTGGGCAATCCTCTGGCCTCAGCCTCCCCAGTAGCTGGTACTACAGGTGCCAGCCACAACACCTGGCTAATTTTTCTATTTTAAGAGACGGGGTTCTCACTTTTGCTCAGGCTGGTCTCAAACTCCTGGGCTCAGGCCTCCCAGAGTGCTAGGATTATAGGTGTGAGCCACGCCCCCCACCAAGACTGGTGAACTCCATGCTCAGGTTCTCACAGTGAGATGGGAAGAGCCAGCTTGCTGGTCTTTATCAGCTCAGGGCCTTTCATATCAACTCTTTCCAAGCTTTCATTTCTCCACTGGGCAGACTTTTCCTTAGATGCTAAGGCGTATGGGAGTTCTATTTAGTGCTAGCCAGGAAAAGGATTCTGAAGTTGTATCCAAATAGGGTGAAAGGATTAACTTGTCAAAACAGCATGAGAGCTGTGAGTAAGGAAATATTCTCTCTGAGACGGACCCTCCTGAAATAGACAACATGATGCTTCCAATTATGAGCTACTAGCTGGGTGCAGTGGCTCATGCCTGTAATTCCCACACTTTGTGAGGCCAAGCAGGAGGATTGCTTTAGGCCAGGAGTTTGAGATCAGTGTGGTTGACAGAGCAAGACCCTATCTCTAAAAAAAAAAAATAAAGAGCTATTCCCTGGAGAGAATCTTGCTTGTTACCAAGCCTGACTCTTCTTTTTAGGCAGGAATCCTGTGATAGGGGATAGGGCCGGTGCCTGTAGCCCACTGAGGTTTGGTATACAACACACAGCAGCATGTGACCCACCTGAGATTTGTTTTTGTTTTTTTTGTTTTTTTTTTTTTTTTGAGACAGAGCCTCAAGCTGTCATCCTGGATAGGGTGCTGTGGCATCACAGCTCACAGCAACCTCCAATTCCTGGGCTCAAGTGAGTCTCTTGCCTCCACCTCCCAAGTAGCTGGAACTACAGGCACCCACCACGACGCCCAGCGTTTTTTGGTTGCAGCCGTCATTGTTGTTTGGCGAGCCCGGGCTGGATTCGAACCCGCCAGCTCAGGTGTACATGGCTGGCAACTTAGCCCGTTGAGCCACAGGCGCTGAGCCCCCACCTGAGATTTTTAAGGGAATTAAAATATGGAAAATAAACAGCCAGAGGTCTCCATAAGCTAGGTATTTTCAGAAAATCATTCAATCAATCTTTTATCAAGAGTACTCAAACAGGCCAGTGCAGTGGGTCACACCTGTAATCCTAGCACTCTGGGAGGCCGAGGTGGGAAGATCCCTTGAGCTTAGGAGTTCAAGACCAGCCTGAGCAAGAGCGAGACACTATTTCTACTAAAAATAGAAAAATTAGCTGGATGTTGTGGCAGGTGGCTGTGGTCCCAGCTACTGAGGCAAGAGGATCACTTGAGCCTAGGAGTTTGAGGTTGCTGTGAGCTAGGCTGATGTCACCACACTCTACCCAGGTGATAGAGTGAGACTCTTTCTCCATTAAAAAAAAAAAAAGATAGCCGGGTGTTGTGGGGGGGGCGCCTGTAGTCCCAGCTACTAGGGGGGCTGAGGCAAGAGAATTGCCTAAGCCCAAGAGCTGGAGGTTGCTGTGAGCTGTGACACCACTGCACTCTACCAAGGGTGACAAAGTGAGACTTTGTCTCAAAAAAAAAAAAAAAAAAAGAAAAGAAAAGAAAAACAAAGAATACTCATACAAAGTGTACTAGTTATCTATTTCTGTGTAACAAATCATCCCCAAACATAGCAGGCTGAAACAGCATTTATTTAATCTCATTGTTTCTGTGGATCAGGGAATTGGGAGTGGATCAGCTTGGTTCTTATTCAAGGTCTTATATGATTTTGCTGTGAAATCATCTGGGGCCACAGTCACCTGAAGGCTTGCCTCCATGATTGTGCACTCCACAGCTCTTGGCAAGAGCCCTCAGTTCCTCGTTAAGTCACCCCTCCACAGAGCTGTGTGAGCATGCTCACGCCACGGCAGCCCCACCAGAGCAGGTGCTCTAAGAGAGAGGCACTGAGACCGAACCCTCCAGGTCTTTTGTAACCTAGTCTTAGAAGCTGCACGCTGCCACTTCCACTTTATTCTATTTGTTAGAAGTGAGGTACTAAATTCCGCAAATGGTCAAGGGGAAGGGAATTAGGATTTTTATTTTATTTTATTTTATTTTTTGTAGAGACAGAGTCTCACTTTATCATCACAGCTCACAGCAACCTCCAACTCCTGGGCTTAGGCGATTCTCTTACCTTAGCCTCCTGAGTAGCTGGGACTACAGGCGCCCGCCACAACGCCTGGCTATTTTTCTGTTTTTGCAGTTCGGCCGAGGCTGGGTTTGAACCCGCCACCTTCGGTATATGGGGCTGGCGCCCTACTTGATGAGCCACAGGCTGGCGTCCTGGGAATTAGGATTTTTAAAAAGAGCGTCAAAATGGAATGAATATTTTATTGTATTTACTTATTCATTAAAAATATATTTGCTTTTAGGGTAGGCACAGTGGCTCACGCCTGTAATCTTAGCACTGGAGGCTAAGGTGGGTGGATTGCCTATGCTCAGAAGTTTGAGACCAGCCTGAGCAAGAGTGAGACCTGTCTCAACTAAAAAAAATAGAAAAACTAGCAGGGTGTTGTGGCAGGTGCCTGTAGTCCCAGCTGCTTGGGAGGCTGAGGCAGGAGGATCACTTGAGCCCAGGAGTTTGAAGTTGCTGCGAGATGTGATGCCTTGCCACTCTAGCCTGGAGCAACAGAGTGAAATTCTGTCTCAAAAACAATGTTTTTTGGTTTTAGAGACTGGTTCTGTCTCTCTATCACTCAGGCTGGAGTACAATGGCACGACCATAACTCACCTGCAGCTAATTTTTCTTTTTTTTGTAGAGACAGGAATCTTGCTGTATTGCCCAGGCTGGTCTCAAACTCCGGGCTCAAGAGATCCTCTCACCTTGGCCTCCTAAAGTGCAGGGGTTACAGGTGAGGCCACCACACTCAGCCCATGATTATACTATTTCAATGACATATTCCTGTCATCTAGCTGAGGATTCTGAAGCTCAGAGAGGGTGAGTAAATCATTTAAGGTCTTTTTTGGCAAAGTCGAGCTGCAAAGCTAGTTCTGCGGAGTTCCAAGTCTGTGTTCTTTATTCTATACTTGCTTAAAACAGAATCCTTTCTGTCCTGCTTCTGGCAGAAACAGAACTAGGACAGAAAAGGGCCCAGGAGACTGGGGAGGGGTATGCAAGAGGGGAAATTATTGCTGAGGCCTGGAAGCTTTTATAAGTGTGGATCTGCCCTGGTGGGTTGAAGAATCTCTCTGGAGGCTGCTGCGGAGATGCCGTGGAATTCCTGGTGTGTCTGATGAGGTGTTACTGCACTGAGAATGTCAAACCACTGGCTCTCTCAAAAGCGCTGCAGACCCCGCTGCTGCACCGAGGAATGAGCTCAGATGGAGCTAATCATTACAGAGTCCTTACCGGGTGGCCGACACACTGCCCAAATGTTGAGCACGCACGTTTACTCAGTGTTCTCACAGCCATCCACAAGTCAATACACTTTTTTTTTTTTTTTGAGACAGAGCCTCAAGCTGTCACCCTGGATAGAGTGCTGTGGCATCACGGCTCACAGCAACCTCCAATTCCTGGGCTCAAGCAATTCTCCTGCCTCTGCCTCCCAAGTAGCTGGGACTACAGGCGCCTGCCACAACGCCTGGCCATTTTTTGGTTGCAGCCGTCATTGTTGTTTTGGTGGGCCCAGGCTGGATTCAAACCCACCAGCTCAGGTGTATGTGGCTGGCGCCTTAGCCCGTTGAGCCACAGGCGCCGAGCCTCCCTCTAATTTATATTTATTTATTTATTTATTTTGGAGACAGAGTCTCACTCTGACATCCTAGGTAGAGTGCTGTGGTGTCATAGCTCTCAGCAGAGGCTCAGAGATCCTCTTGCCTCAGCTTCACAAATAGCTAGGACTACAGGTGCCCACCACAACACCCAGCTATTTTTTAGAGACAGGGTCTCCCTCTTTCTGAGGCTATTCTCCAACTCATGAGCTCAGGTGATCCGCACACCTCGGCCTCCCAGAGTGCTAGGATTACAGGTGTGAGCTACTGTACCAGCTTCCCTCTGTTTTTAAAATAAAATAAAACGCCAGTCACGGTGGCTCACACCTGTAATCCTAGCACTCTGGGACGCTGAGGTAGGTGGGATTACAGGCATGAACCATACCTGGACATAATGTTATAGGCAGTGGGGAATGAGCAAAGACTTTTGTGTAGCAGAGGACCTTGAGCAGATCAGATCTGTTTTAAGCACGTTCTGGAAGAAACTAACAGTATGTGCAAGTGGTGGGTGACAGAGGCAAGAGGTATAGCTAAGACGTTTTTCCAGTAGTTCAATCAAGAGTTATGAGCAGGGGGCGGTGACTCATGCCTATAATCCTAGCATTATGGGAGGCCAAAGCAGGTGGATTGCCTGAGCTCAGGAGTTTGAGACCAGCCTGAGCAAGAGTAAGACCTCATCTCCACTAAAAATAGAAAATAAGCCAAGTGTTGTGGCAGGTGCCTATAGTCCCAGCTATTCAGGAGGCAGAGGCAAGAGGATCTCTTGAGCCCAAGAGACTGAGGTTGCTGTGAGGTAGGATAATGCCATGGCACTCTACCCAGGCCAACAGAGTGATACTTTGTCTCAAGAAAAAAAAAGTTGCTATTATCTGAATGTTTGTGTCCCTCCAAAATTCCTAAGTTGAAATCTCCCCACCATACCAAGGTGATGGTATTTGAAGGTGGGGCCTTTTGGAGGTGATTAAGTCCTGGGGGTGGCGTCCTCAGGACCGGGATCAATGACCTTATCAAAGAGGCCCCAGAGAGGCCCCTCACCCCTTCAGCCCTGTGAGCACAGTGAGAAGCTACACTAATGAACTGGGAAGCAAGTCCTGGTATTCCTAGGACTCTGGGAGGCCAAGGTGGGTAGATTGACTGAGCTCAGGAGTTTGAGGCCAGCCTAAGCAAGAGTGAAACCCCATCCATAAAACCAGCCAGGCTTTGTGGTGGGCAACTGTAGTCCTAGCTATTGGGAGGCTGAGGCAAGAGGATCACCTGAGCCTAAGAGTTTTAAGCAGACCTATTTCTTTTAATGTTCTTACCAACATTAATAGGATCTTTGGGGCATTATGATGTTAAAAGATCTGCCCTCTCATTTCCTTCCAGAGTTGAGAGTGGAAAGGAGCGGAGAGAGGGCAGGGCCCTGAGAAACCTATCCTGCCACGTACTGGAGAGAGGACACATAGAAAGGATGGGGTTTGAAATCCAGGATGCTAATTTCCACCCGAAGCACCTGTCTTACTTAGTAACACGTTTTGTCTGCCTCATTCGAAGAATGGGGGTGTTGTTGAGCCGGGAGTGGAGTGTTCTCGGCAAAGGCAAATGATGTCAAATGTGTGACTGAAACTGGAAAACAATATTCGGGAGTCTTGGTTTTCCCACCTATAATGTGGCCTAAGGATCGTCAGTGTTGAAACTATGCTTAAAGGGAAACTTCCCCTTTAAGGTCAAGTTCTGCTTTCTGAGTCAAGCGCTTGTCCTCTTCTTTGCCAAGAGGGTGTGTCTGGGGGCTGGAGATGGGGTCCTTGCCCCCACTTTGCTTCATTCTTCATCAAGGTGTCTGTTGGAGACAGACTTCCTTTTTCTAGCTTCAGGTTTCCATGTGGCAGAAGGTCCCCCGACAATGACATCGTAGCTGCTCTCGGTTCTCTCTCTTAACATTTCCCATGCAATGGAGAGTAACTCTCTGGTGGGTTTGGGAGACCACCTTCTTCTTTTTTTTGAGACGAAGTCTCACTCTGTCTCCCTGGGGAGAGTGCCATGGTGTCACAGCTCACGGTAACCTCAAACTCTTGGGCTCAAGGGATCCTCCTGTCTCAGCCTCCTGAGTAGCTAGAACTACAGGTGCCGGCCAAAATGCCTGGCTATTTTTTAGAGATGGGGTCTCACTCTTGCTCAGGCTGGTCTCGAACTCCTGAACTCAAAGGTTTCTCTCATCTTGGCCTCCCAGAGTTCTAGGATTACAGGCATGAGCCACCACACCCAGCTAGAAACTCCATTCTTGTTGGCCGCATACATTCCCTCTGCTCCTCTGTGCCGTGCCTTAAGTCCCACAGGGGCAAGCTTTGCCTGATGCATGGGTCTACCCAGTCCAGGGCTGGGTGGCTGAATACTAAGCATTCGAACTGGGTGGCTAAGTCTGCCTAATTCTAGGTGAGGCATTAGAAGCTCCCTAGTGGCGTGGGGCCTGTAGCTCAGCGAGTAGGGCGCTGGCCACATACACTGGGGCTGGCAAGTTCAAACCGGGCCCAGGCCTGCCAAACAGCAATGACAACTACAACAAACAACTAACCAGGCATTGTAGCAGACGCCTATAGTCCTAGCTACTTGGGAGGCTGAGGCAAGGGAATCGCTTAAGCCCAAGAGTTGGAGGTTGCTGTGAGCTGCGATGCCACAGTACTCTGCTGAGGGCGACATAGTGAGACAGAGTCTCAGTGAAAAAAATAAAAAATAAAAAATAAAAGAAGCTCCTTAGTCATATGCCTAAAGTCACTTCTCCATAATCTGCTTTATGAGTAATAAAATGATTAATTTCAGTACCACCTATTTGATACCTGTGTCTTCCCTTCATTTGATGCCAAATTCAAGCAGGAAAAAGTGGTGTGTTCTCAACCGAGTTTCCCCAAACCTCAGAAATCTCAATAGAGACACATGTAAGAAGCTTATAATCAAATGAGAGAATTGGACCTCCCAACAAATAGGGACAACACATATTTCATTTTCAGTCTGACAACGAATAGAGACAAGATATAATTCACTACAAGTCTAGCAAAGACATGATGGGACTTAAAAGAAAAAAAGTTGTGTTCTCTCAATCTGTAGCTAAAATATTTACATGGGGTCCTAGTGATATGCAAGCGGTGGTTTACAGAGCACAGCTTGTTCAACCAAACAGTTGTTCTGTTCCTGATTTTGGAAACTCGTCAAGGAATCAGTGTTTACTTAGACAACTTGGGCCCCAAGCGGCTCTTGTGTAGGCTGGATTCAATCCAAGGAGAAGTTATGGCTCAGGAACATTCCTCTCTTTACCCCCAAACATTAAACCACAGACCTCTCAGCTCTCCTGGACCCTCTGGAGGGCATCCAGGTCAGTCTCTGGTCAACTGTCCAGTCCCCAGACAGAAGGTGTAGACTAAGTTCTGTTTTAGAAGTGGCCCTGTGGCGCCCAACCTAGTGAGTAATCCTGTGTGTGAATGTCTCATTCAGTTAACTCCCAAAGAAAGAACGCTTCAGGGCAAAGGATTTGATGTCCAATATGTGGATGACATGAATTGCCCTAAGGCAGGCGGTTGGCCAGCTGTGGGAAACCAGCCAAAGAGAACCTAGGAAGGTCAAGTCTGAGTGTTCAAAAAATAAGTTCTGCTATTCCCACCCAAAGCAAGAAAACAAGCCCAACATTATTGAAAAACTATGGAGATACAGCAATAATGATGGTCCTAAAAAGCACATGCCACAGTATTTAGGCTCTCTATAAGAGGTAGTAGCAATTGTTATTGCTCTCCTTGAGATAATTTGGAAAACTCATGAGCTCAGCACATGAGTAGGACCCACGGGAATTGTACTGATGACTTAAAGCAGTGAATAGCAGTTATTTCCATCTGTCTCATCCGTTCTTCTCTAAAATTTGCCAGCTGCTTCGCCCTAATCTTAGGTGGTTCTAATGAGACTATTGGTCGCTATCTCCCAGTAGTGGACAATGACCTTGGCCTGACTGATCATGGTAGCCAATCTTTTCATCCAACATGACTAGTCCCAGGGGTAGGATTGTTACTCAAGCAGGGCCAATCAGAATCCTACTGTGAAATTTGGAATTCCCCATGTTAATAGACTAGAAAGAGCATCAGCTTTGGTGTCTGAAGGTACGGATTCCGGCTCATGATGTTGGGAAAGTTTCTTGACTCCTTTGAGCTCCAGTGTCTTCATCTTAATACGTAATGGAGTTAAACCTACCCTGTAGCATTGCAAGGATCAGCTGAGATAAAATACACACAGTGCTTGCCACACAATAGACATCAATAAGTGGCTTCTGTTGATAACATTCATAATCAAAACCAGTTCTCTAACATTCCTCACTCACTCTGCTCTGCTCCCTGATCAATCTTCACTCTGTAAACCACTTTTTTTTGAGACAGAGTCTCTCTGTTGCCCATGTTAGAATGCCAGGGTGTCAGCCTAGCTCACAACAACCTCAAACTTCTGGGTTCAAGTGACCTCCTGCCTCAGCCCCCCAAGTAGCTGGGACTACAGGTGTCTACCACAATGCCCGGCGAATTTGTTCTATTTTCAGTAGAGATGGGGTCTCATTCTTGCTTAGACTGATCTCAAACTCTTGAGCTCAAAGGATCCTCCTGCCTTGGCTTCTCAGAGTGCTAAGACTACAGGCATGAGCCACTGCACCCAGCCTCCAAAGCACTTTTAAATAGCTATAATTGGAAGACTCACCTTTTAATGGGAAGGGCTATTCTTAATCCTCCCCAGCCCTTGAGCTTTCTGGATTGTACGGATGGTATTTGAGAGTAACATCTCAGGATGAAAAGGTCATTGTTCCGTCCATTCATGAATAACAAGTAACTGAGAAATCTTTTGTCTAGCTAGTGTTCTAGAAATTATCTTTAGCCTAGATGCTGTATCAGTGCCGCCTAATAGAACTTTCTGTTATGATAGAAATACTTTATATCTGTGCTGTCCACCATGGTAGCCACCACGTGCTCCTTCTGGCTATTGACCATTTGGAGCATGGCCAGTGAGACTATGTAACTACATTATTTATTTATTTAAATTAATTTAAATGTAAATATTCCCTTGTGGCAATGGCTGCCATATTGGACAGAGGAGCTCCAGATATTGTAATGTGGCATTAACAGACAGACACAGAAGTGGGTGACAATAACACTTGCTTGCTTGGACAAGGAAGGCTATATAGCTTGGAGGCTGCTAGGTCGCCAGAGTTGGTGCAGATGCTAAAGCAAAGTCATCTATTTAATTAGCAACTTACAACAATGCCTGCTGGTTTATGTGCTTTATGGGCAATACTATAGGACTTCTGAGAAGAGTGTCTTAATTTTTTTTAGGCTCAGCACCTGTGGCTCAACGGGCTAGGGCGCCAGCCACGTACACCTGAGATGGCAGGTTCGAATCCAGCCTGGGCCCGCCAAACAACAATGATGGCTGCAACCAAAAGATGGCGGGGCATTGTGGCGGGCACCTGTAGTCCCAGCGACTTGGGAGGCAGAGGCGGGAGACTCGCTTGAGCCCAGGAGTTGGAGGTTGCTGTGAGCGTGATGCCACAGCACTCTGTCCAGGGTGACAGCTTGAGGCTCTGTCACAAAAAAAAAGAAAAAAAAAAAGAAATTAATTTTTTTTAATCCATAACTTGCAAAACAGAACTTGCATTACAGAAAGATTAGTAACTAGAAAGGAAAAAAATCCTTCCAAAGCCCACCATATAAATATATGATCACATTTATATATTTCTTTTTCATCTATTATACAAGCATGTTTATACTTCACATGCATACTTATGAATTGTAATCTTCATGGGCATACTTTCTGTATCCTACATTTTTTATTCATAAGTACTTTTCTGTCATCAAATTATTTGTGTCTTTTTTATTTTTTATTTATTTATTTATTTATTTATTTATTTATTTTTTTAGCCCTTGCTAAAATTATTCAATAAGAAAATGGAGATATTTTTATTCCTAGGTAATTGTCACATACAGTCCCTCTTTATTCTCTACCGCTTCGTTCTCTTTGTGCCATTTTAGTATACTTATCTTCTGAGTGTTCTCTGTGCATTTTCCCCCTCCTGTATATATCTGCGCCATGGCTTCTGGTGTCATTTCTTCTGTTCCACTCGCCACTGGAACTTCGCTGTGGTTGTTTTCTTATCTCCCTTTTCTTATAACTACCAGGGCTTCTGCTCCGGCTTCTACTCCTCTCATCCCTTTTGTGGCTTCTGCTGCTCCCCCCATTTCTTTCAGACCCTCTCTTCTCTGGGCTATGATTACGGC
>CAUYRH010006363.1:0-25253 GCA_963574655.1 Perodicticus potto
TTTTTTTTTTTTTATTGAATCATAGCTGTGTACAATAATTCAATCATGGGGTACAGTGTGCGGGTTTCACATACAATCTGAGATATTTTTATCAACCTGATTGACATAACATTCATGAGATTTTCTCATTTACTATGTGAAGACATTTTTGATCCGTATTTAGAAGTTTTCTCCTGACCCTTCAATAGACTTGCCATTTGACCCTTTAATTCCTTTACTTGGTATATACCCAGATGACCAAAAATTCCATGTTTCTTGCATGCTTTCGTTGCTCTTTATTTTTGACTGACTGAAGAGTTATGTTCAAGCTCTAAAATTCCTTCTTCTATCTGGCCTAGTCCATTGTTAAAACTTTCCATTGTGTTTCATATTTCTTAAAAAAAATTCTTTTCCAGAAGTTATATTTTTTTAATGTCTAACTCTCTACTAAATTTTTCATTCTTTTACTAAGTTGTTCTTTTTTTGTTTGTTTCTTTGATTTGGTTTCCCATTTTCTATTAATTTCATTGAACTTCCTTAAAATCCATCTCAGGATGTTTTCATCTGTCATTTCAATATTCTCATTTTGATTGGGATCCATTGCTACAGAAGTGCTGTGCTCCTTTGAGGGGTATATTTTTTCTCTGATTTTTTTAGACTTCTGGAGTTTTCATGCTGATTCCTTCTCATCTGGAGCAGCTTTTGCTTCCTGTTTTGCAATTTTCTTTTGTTTAGAAGGCACTTACTCTCCTCAGTCATAATGCTGTGTCTGTAGCATGTATTGAATAAGAACATTTGGCTTTGCTTGTGGGTGCTTGGATGAGGGTCTAGGTTTTGGATGGATGCCCTGGTTATAGATATCCTTAATGTAGTGGTTTTCTCAGTTTCTAGTTCTTTGTAGGATGTAGTGGTTTTGAGCTATGTATGTGGGCATACTCTTTGACTCTTGTTGCTGAGGAAGGATGGAGGTCTTTGAAATCCTTTCTCTTTCCCCAGCTTTGTGGTCTTCTTTAATGGCATGAATTATATTGGGATGCTCAGCTTAATCTCTGAAATAATATGTTGATGCTTATATCAACCACACCCTGTGAGATTGGGTCAGACCTCCTTGCCAGTAGGTGGCACTTGCCAGAAAGAACCAACTGCAGTGTTGTTTGGGAGACCTACAACTGGCTCTCTTCCCTTAGGAAAAGCACTCAGATGCCTCCGGCATTGGGTGATGTCCTAGAGCTCTCACAGAAAGTTTTATTCTTTATCACAGCAGAAGCAGATGGGGGAGTGAGGATAGGTAGGGCTAAGTTGAATGATGTTGCCTTCTGCCTCCACAAAAGTTGGTAAAGTAGCTGTCTCAGAAGGGGGTCAAAGGTCTGCTCCCAGGCTTCTGGAGAAAGCTGACAAGAAGGCTGAAGTGGCCCCACTAAGCAAGAAAGTCAGTTCCTCTGGGAGGGGCTATCAGGGATTCACAGTCTGGCTGTCATTAGTGGCTCTTCTTCCCCCTCCCCTGCTCCATGGTCTCCTTTCAGCATCTGCCAGTAGGCAAGAATTTAAAGTAGCCGAGCTCCTTAGCAATGGTGCTGTGGGATCAGAGGTTCCC
Organism: Perodicticus potto; assembly: GCA_963574655.1. Taxonomy (NCBI): domain Eukaryota; kingdom Metazoa; phylum Chordata; class Mammalia; order Primates; family Lorisidae; genus Perodicticus; species Perodicticus potto. Next base: position 1,574 of record CAUYRH010006363.1, read on the forward strand.
TGTTCAGGATCGTATCCTTGGCCAAGAGCACAGCCTTCCTCTGGAGATAGGGGAGCTCCAGGAATGTGTTGTATATAGCACCCACACTCCATTATCTTTTTATCTGCCCATATTGGCTCCCTCACCTCCCAAGATGCGTTCCCAAATATCCCTTCCATGCCGCCAACCAACACAATCAAGTCCTGGGGTGACAGGAGCTGTCCTGTAGCCTTTCCCTGGGTCCCCTCAAATCAATCACTGATCATGTCAGGGAGAAGTGTTCTGGTCCCTAGATGCCTATTGGGTGTTCAAGTAGGTTTGATACCCCTCTGCTTTGTGGTATGCCCTGCCGTGATGAAGCAGCTAGGCAAGCAACACCAGGGAGAGCTGGTAAGTAGGGAGCTCACAGTCTAAGCACCTCCTTAGTCTCAGGTCTTTAAGAGGAAAGGTTAGAACCTATTCTCTGTGGAAACCTCCGAATGGTAAGTAAACCAATAAAAGGGAAGTAGCCACCTGTGACAGCCCCCAAATAATCATCTCTATCAGCATCAGCAGGCAAAGGAGATGTAGGAGAGGAAAAGTGTCTGGAAGGTTGAGAGATAGCACTGTGGTCCTCTCTTCCTCTCTCTAGGAGGTAGCTTGCACAGAATGTCCAAGTTCTAGAGTCATGAAGATACTTGGGACCCACCAGCCCCTCCAGGGTTGATTTCTGCTGATCTCTTACTCCTTGTTCTCTGAAATTTCTTCCTGTGGGATCTCTAGTAAGTTCTGGCACTGTTCCCTTGGAATTATATCCAATCTATATTTGTTTTTGTTTATTAGTTTTGGTTGTTGTTGTTTTTTTTGTTTTGTTTTCTAAAACTTGTCCTTTTTTCTGAGACAATCTGGAAGCTGATGTCTGTGGTATTTTACTTTAGGTTTATGTTCTAAACTTAAAAAATACTATACATACCTTGTTCTTGACAGATTTGCTGGTTTCACAATTCTAGGTTGATGACTTTTCTCTTTGAACCATAAAGCAGTCCCATTCTTCTGGTTTCTGTTGTTGAAAAGTCTGCTAACCATAGAATTCTCTATAGCACTGTTTATTAGTCTCTTTATTTTGAGTTTTCTGAAATTTGACTATATTGTATAGGTATGATTTCTTTTTATTTCATGTGATTAGTGCCATACTTTTCAACCATTAACTCTTCAATTATCACTGTTTCATACTAAAATCTGATTTAAAGTATTGTAGACTTTTTCAAAATAGTTTTCATGATTTTTAGTCTCTTTTTTATATTTTCCAAGTCCTGGTCTTTATTTTATGTATTCCTGATACTTTTTAATCACTAATACCTTCTTACTCCGTATCTAAACAATGTCATTCATCATTGTACACTTCAGCAACTCTATGATCCATAAACTTTCAGTAAGTCTTTTGAAACTTTCTTGGTAAATTTTAATAGATTTTCTTGGATTGTTTATTTATCTAATTTTTTTCATATTTTAAGTATTTCATGTACAATTATTTTCTTTGTCCAAAAACTTTGGAATTTGAAACATGCTTTTTTTGGTGACTTTTTAAAAATGTGTTTGGTAAATTTTAATAATAGATTCATAATATGTGGAACTTAATTTATGAATATATTTAGAGTGAAAATTGAGAATTATCTTCTTTAGAGAGGGTGATATTTTCATTTACAAAGAGCCAAATAAATATCATTCATTGATCTGGACTATGTTAGCTTCTTCAGTGGTTGTAGTGGAATTTGGTTGATTCAGATTCAGTTTCTTCAAAAGGTCTTGAGTCTGAGACTAAGTCATTTGATATTGATTACAAAAGTGATACTTCTCTGTCTCTTAGTCACGTTGTGTTCATTTATCATCTTCTTCTCTTATAAGGGTTTCCGTCGTTTTTTCATTTCTTAGATTTACCTTGTTAGAGACTGTTGACTCTCTCATCCTTGACATATGGTCAACTGCCAAACATTATCAGTACTCCTTCACAGTAGGTTTTTCCTTTATCTTTTGTGTTTTAGAAGCTGTTCCATCTTGCCACCCATATTTTCTCCTATAATATTCTGAAACCAGTCAATGGAAAGATCTCCTACTTTATTTTGTTAATCTTGCTTATCACATTCTTTATCATCACTAACACAACACTACAACTTTTCCAAACACCTATTTGTAAATTTACTGCTTAAAAGCTTTGTCTTTATTACCACTAACAATATAGTGTGTCAGGAGTCAGCAGAGTTTTACTAAATCACAGTTCCATATAGTTATTTCCCTATTGTCTATGGCTGTTTTTCATTACAAAACATTTACCATTTAAAAAAATCTGAGCTACAGAATAAATTCAAATTCTAACCATTACTATTCAAAGATTCCATGAAGTTTATCGATCTTCTCTCCCACCATCCTTCTAAAAGAACCAGCACTTCAGTCAAATTATTTAACTAGGCAGATGTAATCTGAGGCCTTCTATGTGGAAAATGCTTCCTTATCTAGTGTCCATCCTTTCCATCTATCTAAGATAGATCCATGTCCTCAGGGACCAATTTATCCATATTTTCCCTACAACACTTTTTGTCAATCACCTCAGCCCATAGCTTCATTGATACTGTAACTCAAATTATTGTCTCAGAATATTAGTCTATATTGACATTTTTCTTCTGAGGTGTATATACTTTTTAATCACTAATACCTTCTTACTCCATATTTCATTTTTCTTCTGAGGTATATATTTCAATTTCTCCAATAAGACTGTAGACAATAGCATCAAATCCTTTCTATGCTTAGCACCTATGACAGTGCTGTCATGGCAATGTGGACATGCTGGGAGTGATGATTTTACATTCAGAAAAAGCTAGATTTAAAGACATCGTCACCACTTACTGGCATTAGTAAGTGTCTCAGCCTCATTGAGCCTCAGTTTCCTCATATGACAACACATAATCATATTGCTTTATCTCTCAGCACTTCTCATTCATTTCTCATCCGATTGATTTTTCTTGCTTACTCAATAATTGTCATCCACACAAGGTCTTATAACCTCATTGAAGGAGGGACCACAATTGACTTACTCACTGAGGTATTCCCAATTCTTGGCACAGGACCTATAAAGATTTATGGAATGAATGAATGATTGAAAAATGCCCATTTTAGAAGTGTTTCAATAAATACTTGTTCTCTTTCATCTTGTCCTTTCACATTCTTATACATTATATAATATAAACTCAATAAACATGATGATTTCATTTTGATTAGTGTGCACAGAAACTGATACACAATTGATTGGGTAGGAAGCACATTAATTAAAATGTAAAGCAAAGATATGCACTACAATGTTTTTTCACAAATGCACTACATTTGTGAAAAAACATATTTACTTCAGAGTCTACAGAAGACAGAGTAATATTATTTATAAAGCTCAACTTAGTAAAGAGCTCATCCTCTGAAAACCACAAAAAGGTGCACATTTGACCCTAAAAAATAACCAGAGTTTCATAAATGTTTGATATGCCAGGAAAAAAGAATTGTTCATAACTCCAGAGTGAATTGCCTATAAACATTCCATTGAGTGGAAAGTGTGTATTATAAAAATAGGCAGGGATTCAGTAGCAGTGACTGACTCAGTTCAACATTAAAGAAACACCACACTTCAAATCAAAAGCCAAAGCCTCACCCTAACTTTGGAGTCTAACAGACAACTGTATGATCACAGGTTAAGTCAATTAACATTGCTGGATTCTCCTCCTAAAAAACAAGTGGATTGCTTCATATGCTCTCTGATGTTTCTTCTAGAACCAGAAAAATCCATGTATCTTTGCAAATGTCTGCAGAAATTTAGATTCAAGAATCACATTAGTTTTATCTTATTTTATTTTTTCAAAAACTCTGTACATCTTTTTCCTTCACCAAGAAATCAGAAAACATTTTTCAGTAGTGAAAAATCCCAAAGAATAATGGCTTACTTCCAGACAGATTTATTGAAGATGGAAAATCCCAAACACACACTGGCATCAAGAAAATCAATGCTATACACTTCTAGGGTTTTTAGGAGCAATTTCTTTCTCCTATATTTAGAGATGGTGAATTTGTAAAAGTCTGGGTGCTAACAAATTGAACAATAAAGCAAATCTCTCTTCAGGTGATATTTTTTCCTAATTTTCTACACGCTTTTACAGTAAACCATTTTGCTATGAATATTTCTATCCAATGGCAGATCCTACCCCTGACTCTTCTGTCAGCATCTTATTCCAAATTTCCAAATTTTCAATGCATTGTGGCCACAGCTGCCTTTTACATGTTTTCCTCATTTCCAGCTTTGGAAGCTGTTCTTATGCATTATTTAAAGTAAACTAAGGCATATTATTCATACATACTTACAGCTTCCTCCCTTTTCTTTATCCCTTGTCTTCACATGATGCTACTGGGCCAGGGAAGGAGAAGTCAAGTGAAGCAAAAAGTAATTTATTATACTTTATAATTCCTCAAAGAACATTTTATCTCTGCCTTCCTCCCACACACATTGTATACACTTCAGACACTAGAAGCAGAGTCACACAAAACATATATTAACTGTACATTATCTCTTCAAACCATGTGAATCAGATATCATAAAGGCCAAGGGCACATTCAACAAAAAGGCTGAGTTCTGTAAGCAATGAATGGGAGAGACAGGAGGCAAATGAAATAGACAATTTTAATGACCCTCTGACCTACCTGCAAGATACATGAGGAAGAGGGACCCCTATGCAGGATTTGGAGGAAAGTAGAAGCCAGGTATAGGAGAAAATAAGATATGTTAAAGATTTAGCATCAAGAAAGTTATAGACAGACAATCAGAAGTAAAACTGACTTTATCTTTGAAGCTGTAAACTATAAAGGTTATAACCCAAATGATCATTCATCACCAGCCTGTGGGCACAGATCAACTCTGAAAAGTACTGTTCCACTAATTCCCCATATCCAATGTTGGCATTATTGTTTCACCTTTTACTTTCCCACCCCACCTTTGCCTGACAGCTGTCAGCACCATCCCACTAGGCAACGCTGCCCACTAGGGCTCTTCTGTGCCACCCAGCAGGATATTGCCTCTTCCTGTCATTGTTCGCCATTGACCTACAGGGCTTGCAACCCTCTGAACTGACTGCTGCTTATTCACCACTCATTGATTCATTCAACCCATGCTTAGTATCTGCTAGTTTCCATCACTGTTTAAGTGTTTTGAACATAGTAGTAAATAAATTAAATTACTATTAAATTCTAGTAAAGTAACAAGATTTTTAAAAGTAAATTAAAAGGAAAGATAATATCAACAATTGTTATGTACAATCAAAAAAAAAGAAGAAGAATAAGAAAAAAAGATGATTATGTGATGACCACAGATGACTGAGCACCAACAGAGAAAGAGCCTGGGTCCTGACACCATAGAATACTGAACCAGTCCATTCACCATGACCTCCCTCACTGAAGTTCAATATGTCTGTTCCTTCTTTAGCCCATACCTCCATGTTTGTAGTCTTCAGAAGAGAGGACATTGTGGCCATAGCTGCCTTTTCACGTAACCACATATAACAGCTAGGGAAATTAAGAAATATAGTCTTTACTTCAGAAGCTCAGAATCTGGAGCTCGGTTACTCTAAAAGAAAGGGATAAATAGGTTGCTGCAAGTAGGCATGTGACAAAACTCACATAGACAAAATTTAGAATTCTTACTTGACAAATGAGGAAAGCACATTAGAGAAAGAGAGAGAGATGACTTACCTAAAGTATATAGCTAATGTGCAGCAGAAACAGGATTTGAACCTAAGAAAGCTGAATCTCTTTTTGAGATTAATGTGTTTAAGTAAATTAGGGAAAAGGGGAGAGAGAGGTGAGGGAGTATATTAGAAAAGAGGGGAGGGGAACCAATGGAAACTGCCTTAATTTGTGTACCTTTAGAAATAGGTTAATTTAAATAAAAATATTCTGACAAAAATCATATCACCTCTTATTTTCTTTGAAGATTATCCTACCTCATTCAAAGACCAAAAACGTAGATGAGATTAGGCTCACAACAATGATAAAATGCGATCTTGAATGTTATTTGGGTACATAAAGATGGTAGTATCATGTGCGTAGGGAGGGACAATTTAGCATTGCAAGTTTTTAAATTTTCCTTGCCATTAAGAATAAGGAAATCAGGTGGCACTTGTGGCTCAAAGGAGTAGGGCGCCAGCCCCATATACTGGAAGTGGTGGGTTCAAACCCAGTCTGAGCAAAACACTGCAAAAAAAAAATAATAATAATAATAAGGTCTTGGTTGGCCAGTGACCTGTGAGAATCTCAGATGCCTTCTCAGTAAATACATGGCAAACAGAAAGTAAATGAAAGCAAGCAGGCAAGAGTCTGTATCCAAGCAAACTTACCCAACAGTGGTTCTAAATTCTCATAATCACTAATAATCTTTACAAATAATGTTTATATATTGTAGAAATGAGAAGGCTCAAGCTGCTTCTGATTTAGGTGCATTTGTCAGTTTGCATCCTTTCCTCAGTACAAGACTGGCCATTGTCAAGAAAACAAGTATATCAAGGTGTTCAATCAAAGATGTCTGACTGCACTTCCCAGCAGGTCCATAATAATATGAAAGATGAGAAAAAACTGGAGAACACGGAGGTGGGGTGAGGAGTAAGACTGTGAGGGGAAGACCCTGAAGGAGGACAGTTACAGGTAATTTCTCATTTCCCCCTTTACCACACCAGTCTTAGTGCAGGTACCAAATTAAGACGGTTGCTCTCTTGGTGACTGGTCATGAAATCTTACAAGGGCCTGAATAACTGGTGTGAACAAAACCCAAACATTCCTCAAGAATATGAGGGAATCATGAATAAGTAAACTCTGGAACATGCACAGATTAATGAGAAGTCCTTACAACATCTGTAGTTTCTAACCAGTATTTCTAAACCAAACATAAAAAATACCTAAGCGAACTGTGGATCACATCAGAAAGTAAATCCCAGATCTATACTGATAATAAACTCAGGTATTTTGGCACTTGGGACCTTTGTCAGTTGGTTAAGTTAAGGAAGTTAACTTAGGGAACTTAGTGATTTCTAGACATATCTAATTCAATAATGAAGAAGGAGTGCAAGAAGGAGAGAGGGAAGTAGTGAAGAAAGAAAGAAAACTTACTACCTAATATGTGTCAACTTGGGTGCCTCCTATCTTTTCTCTTATTTAATTTTCACAGCAACCCCTCAGAAGCAGGCACTGTACCTGTTCAGAAATGTCAAAACTGAAACTCGAAGATAAGCATCTTGCCAAGTGTCACCCAGCTTGGAATGGAGGAGTTAGTTGAGAAGAACAAATTTTGGCTTTTGACTCTGTGTTTCCACAAGACCTTAGAAAGACTCACTGTTTCCAAGGCCCTTAAGCAGTTACTGGAGATCAGACATTCATTCCAGATGACCAAGTCTCCATAATAATGCTATAAATCAGAACAATCAGATCCAACTCGCTCATAAACGGTCCTGCTTCTAGAAAACTCAAGAAGATTCAATCTTCTGGCACTAAAAATTTGAAGAAAGTACTCAGACTCAATTGAGACTCACCAGATTGTCTTCACCTGGTTCTTTCCAAAAGAATAAAATGTCAAGGCAAAGCAGAGCATTTATAGCAGTGGCAATGCTGTGGCATGAAATCATCTACACTGGTCTTTCAGAAAACAAAAGGCCAGACCTTCCTCTGGAAATTGAGGTTTATTAGGTTAGAAAATGTGCACTTCTAAAAAATTTCACAAGGAATGCTTTGTACACATCATTGTGATTCTAATGCAAACAACACTCTTGAACTCTATTTCATTAATACAAACTGATAGCAGGAAAGGCAAACTAATGAAAAATCAGTTTAAAATACTTTGAATAAAATTTAGCTTCATTATCAAAGAGATTGTAAGGATGGAGGCTATAATGCAAGATTTTATCTCTAAATACCAATAGATCAAAGGAACATTTGAAATCAGCCTCTAGGTATGGAATCCCTTTCAGATAAGCATTAATGTTCCTTTTAAGACTATCTTTGGAGAAGGCATGTTGGCAAGTGCTATTTCTTTTCTTGCCAGGCCCTTCGGTAACTCAATCCCCATGCCTTGGACAACATTTTTTTAGCTGTGGTTTTTCACGTTGAGAAGCTGCTAAAGTTCATGGCTGCCTCAAGACACCTTCTTGCTGGATATACAGTTAAAATGTTTCCCATTCAGCTGGCTGATTCTCCACTCACATTGCCCAGCCCAAAATACGGTATCCTCTTAAACTGACAAGTTATCACATTGTTACACACACTATACATGGTAATTTGATGTTAAACCTTTTCCATATATGTTTGCCACATATATTCCAAAATTCTGTGAAGACATGTAGTGGAAATATAAACAGGAGTTTATTATTGTTAAACTGAGTGTTTACTATGTACCAGGAAGTTTAAATGCTTTATATCCATTAACCCATTTAATCGTCACAATAAATCTATTAGGCAAATACTATTAATAGCCTTTAGTTTTACCAGTGAGGAATTCAAATCACAGAGGTTGAGTGAGATGACAAAGATCACAAAACTGGAACTGGCAAAGGTGGGATCTGAATTCAGTCACTCTGATTAAAGATGGTGCAAACGTACTCCTAACCACTAAATCTAGTCTCACAGTGCTGTTCTTTTTCCAGCTTATTCTTCACTTTGTGTGTCATCTCATCTTTATTGAACTCCTAAGCTTCCATTCAAATTATTAAAATCTCCTTGTGTCTCATTTTACGTAGACAACTACGTAACTGCAACAGCCATTAAAAGATTCATTAAGGAGAATCTTACTGTTCCTTTTAAATCTGAACCACAAGATAGTCAATGATTACAATAGAAAATGTGCAAATGGAGATCTAGTATGAACATATTGGTATAATAACACATTAAAGATAATACATAACAATACATAAAGGAGCCCTTACACACATTATTGGCCTTTGCTTACTGGTGGGTACATAGGATGTCTCCTCCTATAAGTATGGTAAGAGCAGCAGCTGAGTAGCAAATGTCTAGCATTAAACTGCCTAGATTCAAACACCCAGTCAACAATTAATAACTGTATGTCATGGCCACCAGCTGTGATGAAATATTAATATTTAACCCTTCTGAGTTTCTGTTTTCTTCTCTATAAGAAGAGAATGGCCAGGCAGTATACTGAGAAGAGAGGAATGGCCAGGAAGTACACTGAGTGCTTTTCAGGTATTAACTCACTCAATCTATTCAAATTCATTTAGCAGGCACCTAGCAGAGCTCCTGTTACATAGAGAGTGCTCAACTCAACACACAATAAGTGTATATATGTGTATGTACACATACACAACACACACATAGCACATAGGTTAGAACTCAGTAATACTATCTATACAATTTCACATTTATTTTGAGAACCTGACATTTTCAATTGAGTATCTAATTTTGAACTCCAGTGCTGATGGAAGAAGTGCATGTCATGTCCTAAAGGTCTTTCTCTCTGAGAAGGAGATACTGAATATGAGAAGGGTTAGGAGTTGGGATTTCTCTGGTTGTCTGGGAAGAACTGTTACTTCTCATCTCAACTCCCAAGAATGGACCAATTAGAGGTCAGTGAAGATATTTAATGTTGGTGCTAATATTAAAAAAGACAAAAGTAAGAACGAATATAAGTTCATACCACAAAATGTAAGTCAATATTTATAGTTCTTACAAAAGTTCTTCCTTATCAGAAGGAACTACATTCAAAGAGGAGCAAGTGTCATGTTTTCCAGAGAAGCAGGTCGCCCTAATCTTCCTCTACAGAATGTGAGAGCATTTATGGCTCTGCCTGAGGAAGAAGAACTCAACTTTTTTGCCTTTATTTGTTATTCACACCAACTTCATTGTATTGTTCCACTTGGCATTCTTCTCTCCTCATTCATCATTCCATTTCCTCTTGCAGTGTAGATAAGATATTACCATCTAAGAACTCAGCTATAGTACCTTTGGAGGATTCTGAGGCACCACTAGAAATGTAAGGCAATAACTGTCATTCAGTATTGTTCATTTAACAATTTCTGAGTAGAAACTACAGAGAAAACTTCTTACGTCTCTTACCTTGATTATTACACATATAATTTATGATCAGGAAAATAATTAATGTGTTAAACACATTGAACAGAGCCATGGAAATTACAAATATATATGATATGAAAGAAAACAAAACTTATCACATAAAATGGGGAGCTAGGAGAACTAAACCACTAACAGTTCACTTGATCCACTTACCAATCTCAATCTCTCCTGCCCCAGAAGAAGCTGTATCCCCAGAATAAATATTAAGAAAATAAAGCAAATTAGGAAGAGGAAGAATGGAGGAGAAATAAAGAGAGAGAAAAGTAGATGGAGAAGGAGAAGAAGAAAAAGAGGAGAAAAAGAAGGAAACAAAGAAAATAAAGAAACGAAGGAGAAAGAAGATGAGAAGCAAAGGGATGAGGAGAGAGAGGAGAAAGAAAAACTAAGACAATGAAAACAGGGAGGAAAAGAAGAAGAAGAAGAGGAAATAGTATTATTAACTATTATTATTATTCACTTTTGCAAGTACTCACTATTAAAACTCTTATGGTCACTCTCTACTTTGAATTATTATCTGGGAATACAAAATTACTTTAGTCAAAAATGGTTGGAGAAACTATAGAAGTAAGTGAATGACCTTTCACTTTCTTTAAATGTGAAGAAAGGTGATCTTTGTCTGCAGAGTTGGCAGTATTAACAATTCAAAGCATTTTTCTAACAATGCATGTAAGGACCATCTACTTCACATGATAATGCTGCCGACTTGAGTTTGACGTTTGATGCCAAAAAATGTATGATGCCAAACATTTTTTCCTTTTACCATTTTTCTTCTTTGACAGACAAAATATAGTTCTAGAGTTTCTGCACACAAAGCATTTCCCAAAATGAGCACTATTTCCCTGCTATCAATGCATAGCTAGTTTACTGTGCTTGTTATTTTTTTTTTCTTATGTTAAAGCATGGGTTCATTGAGAGAGCATCCTATATAAATGACCAGCAGGTGAAGAGAGTCATAAACAGGGCAGAATAGGAAGCTTGTGACTCTCCCCATAGCTGCACAGAATCAGATACCAGTTGAGAGACTCATCTCTGCCTGCATCTGAGAAAACATCCACATATACTGGATAGGAAAAGCTGAGGCAGATTTGAAAGCCCACCTCAGATGCTGTACTATAAAATTGGGAAGTAAATCCCAATCCCCAGTTTCTCCCTGTAGAAAGAAGGGTTTGGATTTCACAGCTACCATCCTAACTCTAAGATGGTTTGACTTATAGTTCACCCATTCTTCAAGTGGAGGGGATTAAACAAATAAGAGTCTCTCTAGACCACCGAGGGGAAAAAAGTGTCTTTATATGGATATGAGTTCTCAAATGCTTCCAGGGCTTCATCTCCCAGGTGTAGTGCTTAAAAACATTGCCCTTATTTCTCCCTGGAAGGTGTTTATGACACACTCTTCTGAAAGCTGCTTTGCAACCTAACTTCTAACTAACTTGCATGGGAATGTTAAGGAGCAGAAAACTGCTAGCCCTCTGGCAGTCTGAAAAGCAGATCAATACCTCCCAGCCTTCTGTCTCAGCTTATCCCAGCAATAACTCCAGGCCTATTAACTCATCCTAGATGGAATTTGTTCATACATCAAAAGCACCCCAACTTTTACAGCTTCTACCCAAGATACTGTGAGAGAAGAAAGTTCTAAATATAAATGAGTCTAGACCTTGGCAGAAAGTGGGAGCTTTATATAGACACATAAGCACTTCTAGGGGCATCTTCCAGGAATAGTGCAGAGGATGGTCTTTAAAAAGGAAGCTCCCCATTTCTCCCTAGAAGGGGTTTATGCCACACATCAAATGCCTCAACTTTTATAGCTACCTCCCAAAGTTCTCCATCCTGAGCCTTCTGGCTTTGGGAGCAGAGGGACTCAGCATATATGAATCTTGCTAGGTAACAGAACAAAAAGGTAGTCTTAAACAAGTAAAGTGTACAAACATGCAGAAAAGAATGGGAATATACACTTTCAATTTTCTCTCTGGAAGGAATGTACAACACACACTCCCACCGGCTACATAGTGGCCTGACTTCTAACAAATTTGCAGCAGGGAGCTAAGGAAACAAACAAGTTGTGGCCCTCCATCAGCCAGAGCCAGAGCCAGAGCCCCACACTTCACAAGCCTTCCCTCTAGCTCACACCAATGAAAACTCTAGGCTTTCCCACTATTCCTAAAAGTAATTTGGCCATGCCATGCTCTGAGCCACACCCTCTGTAATTCTCACCCAAGGGACTGTCCCTTTAACAACCCAGCTCTGGAGGTCAGTGGGGCTTTGCATTGCTGAGTAACCCTAGACCACATAAAATAGATGCATGTATAGTGGGTCTTATTTCCCTGGGATCAAAGGGTGGTGCCTGAGAATGAGTGTAGGCATTTGCTACAGATCCTCTCCCCCACTCAGTGCAGAAAGAGTGAGAAGTAAACATCTATAATCAGCTTTATCATGAAGACAAGAGAAAGTAGAACACATGGCCAACACCCTAGATGCATGGCGAGAGTTTGGCTAGTATTGGGGTACTGGTAGCATATAGCACATCCTAAGTTCCAAGGGGTCACCAGAAACAGAGACAGTAGTTTGGAAAAATATAATGCAGAAATTTGAGAAGCACTTTAAAAATATTTGGCCAAATGGATTAGTGCTCTTTCTAAACAAGGTCAACCTGACAAGACTAAGAGTGATAGTTTTCTTATCTAATCCTCAGAAACCACCAACCTGAGCAGAAATATAATAATTTATCTGACATAAAGATGCTCACCAAGGTCAAGAGAGTAAAGCAAGGACAAACTGAGTCCTTCAACAAATAGATATAAAGTTTAAAATGTACCAAACAAAAATCATGATCTGAAGACAATTAATACTGACTTGAAAAAGTCAACAGAGGAATTTAATAGCAGGATAGACAAAGCAGGAAAGAAAAAAAGCATCAGTGAACTCAAAAATGGTTCATCGAGAATTGGCTAATCTCAAATGAAAAATAAAAAATAATTAAAAAGGGGCCAGGCACAATGGCTCAAGCCTGTAATCCTAGCACTCTGGGAGGTCAAGGCAGGTGGACAGCCTAAGCTCACAAGTTTGAGACAAGTCTGAGCCAGAGTGAGAACTTGTCTCTAAAAATAGTCAGCCATTGTAGCAGGTGCCTATCGTCCCAGCTATTTGGGAGGCTGAGACAAAAGAATTGCTTGAGCCCAAGAGTTTGAGGTTGTGTGAGTTATGATGCCACGGCACTATACAGAGGGCAACAAAGTGAGACTCTGTCTCCAAAATGATAATAATAATAGTTAAAAAGAATGAAGATAGCTTAAGAGATATATAAAACATCATTGAGCAGAACAACTTAATGTTTTATTAGTATGATGGAGGGAAAAGAGTGAAAGAAAGGTACAAAAAATATATTCAAAAATATAATGACAGAAAACTTTCCAAGTCTGGTGAAGGAAACAGAAATACAGATTCATGAATCCCAAAGGGCAACAAAAGAGATAAATCTAAAGAGACTCATACCAACACACATCATAATCTCATTTTCAAAAATTAAAGACAACAAATCTTGAAAGAAACAGAGAAAAATGAATAACCACACATAATGGAAACCCCATTACAATATCAGAGATTTCTCAGCAGAAACCTTAAAGGACAGAGGGAGTGGGATGATGTACAGGTACTTCCTGGATTACAGACAAGCACAACTATGGCATTTTGTGCTTAATAATAAGCCGCAGAGTTTCCCATAATAATAATTTATAATTAATTAAATTAATAATTAGGGAACTATTTTCTTCTACACATGTAAACAAACCCTCATGGAGTAAGCAGTTTGCTGGCACAACATCTACATATGAGGGCCTACTCTCATTACTTATATGGTCACTTATGCACAGCATCACTTTCATCTTGACATTTTATTCAATTTTGTGAATCTGTGTTTACTGTTAGGACCGTGCCTCCCAAGTAAAAGTCCACTGCAAGTTCAGGTAAGCCCTCATCAAAGAGAAAGGCAATTACAATTGAAATGAAGTAGAAATAATGAAGTGTTTTGAGAAAGGCCAGAAGCCATCATCCTTTGGGACAACACTGGGCTTCAGATGCTTGACTATCAGATAAATTATAAAGGATAAAGTGAGAATAATGGAGAAGGTGAAATAGAAGTGCTCCAATAAAAACATCAATTATTACTAAGCAGCATAGTGGATTAATTATTGAAATGGAAAACTTATTATTGATCTGGTTAGAAGATCACTCCTATAATACTAGTGTTCTTGAAGCATTAAGTGAATGCTAACTTTTAATATTGTTTCTTGAAATTTCTCCTATCTCCTACCTAAACTTTTTATATGAATTTGTTTTTGTGCTCTGTTTGTTATAATTAAAGGAAAAAGTACAGTGGGAAGAGGCTAGATGGCCAACTGGAGCCAGCTTTCCACAGAGGCTCCCATCCAGAAGGAGAGTTAAAGGATAGAAGTTTATCAAGTAAGCTGATGGTTTGGAGCTAAGCCAAGAGAGAAGATTAAAAAGTGCACATCACCCCTGCTGAGGAGAGCTACAACCCTAAGGAAACAAACAATAGGTACAAAACCCATCACAAAGCAAATGGGAGTCCTTCTCCCATGAGAACAGCTTGCAGTGTACTTTCTACAAACAAGCTAGCAGAGTTCAGATCTCTTCTTTTTCTGTTCCACGGGAGAGAGCTGCTAAAAATCCAATCTCCTTCCCCACTAGAGAGGACCCACTAGTGTGCCATGACACTCTCCCCCTAGGCATAAAACTGAACATATACTCTACCCGCAATTCTAAACTCCCAGCACTCCCCTCCACTGCCACCCCAAGGTCTGGAAGCCTGTCCTCCGCAGAGTCCAGACTCTTGGGTATTTTCTCAAAAGGTATGGACAAGGAGTAGGCCATTACAAGTCTGTGCTGAATCAGCAGTGCAGATGTAAAGTGGGAACTATGGAGTGAGGGAGCCAAGCAGGAGAAGGAAAAACAGTACTCTGTGGCACAGCACAGAAGCAGTGGCTGCGACAGTGGGAACAATAGGGCTCATACCCATGGTGATATTTTGGAGAAACACTTCCTGTCTCTCTTAGCAACCAGAGGGAGCCAGACCTCTACTCCTGTGGCAGCCACAAAAACTTAGGCCCCATTAGCAAAGGGTGTGCCTGAGGTGGTACCTGCCCAGGCCAAGCATGGTGGGGGATGGAGACTAGAATGTGGATGTGCAGAGGCAGCATACTCCCAGGGTGGAGCTGAGTCACAGTTGCTGATTTTGTGAGCCCAAGATGCACCTGGCCCCAAGTGGAGCATAGCTGGGACAAAAGCAGGCATGGCAGTGGCATCAGCTTAGGGAGGGTCAGGAACTGAGAGCCCTTTGTGAGCTCTAACCATGCCAGCCCCAACACAGAGTGCAGTGGAGACAGACACACCATTTCCATGAGAATTGGTCTAGCAACAGCAGCACAGGGTGGGGCTGAGTGGCACTTTCTGTGAACTCAATCAGTGCCTGGCCTGCAGTGGAATACAGCCAGGACAGAAATGCAAATTCTACCAGAATATAAGTGGCAACAACATCAATCTGGGGTGGGACTAGAACTGAGTGACACTCCCCAGCTTCCATTAAGCACCCAAGGTAATCAGGCTACAGCTCCCCTTGCCAGCTGGTGGCAGAGTGCAGCAGCCTGACCAAGGAAACATAGATCTCCCTGTGACATAGGGAGGTGCAAACCCCTGGCACATCTGCTCATTGGAAGGAACTGGGCCACAGCCCTGCAGGGTTACCAGTGGCTAGGTGTGACAGAGATGCAAGGTAGGGAAGGAGGCATCAACCTCCCCAGACTAACTTATTTGCTGGGTGGGCCCTTCTAACTCCATGGAGCACCCAAGCGAGTCATATTAGAGCTGCCAGCAAACCCCTGCTATCTAGTTGCTGGAGACCCTTTTAACTCTCCCACTAGAGACTTGGTGCTGACTGGACAATTGATTAGGAACTCTTGACCTGGGCCAATCACCTAAGGACCATCCAAGGTGGTACCCTGTTTATATTATTGTGGGAAGGTTTGATTTTCCTTTTCAGGTTGTTGCCCCTGGGGGGTGGGGTATCTTAGTTGCTTGTATATTTCTACAGCTGAGACTTCAACCCAGAGTTACTGATTTACTAGGTTTGGACAGAGACCAGCTGAATACCAGACAGAGACACCTAGCACCACACTAAGCAGGTCCCCAGAGTCACAGGCTGTAGTACTGTATAGATCCTTTGCAAAGCTGTAGGGAAAAAGCTATAGTCACCAGTCCTAGTTCTCTGGTAAAGGGCTGGTTAATCACTACTGCAGGAGCCCCCAATTCAATTTCACCTTACCTGCTCATCTTGCCAAATGGTGAAAAATAATCTAGGGGCAGAATCAGCAGATAAACTTTGGCAACATAAATAATCAGAGTAGATCAACTCCTCCAAGGAACAACAAGGCAGACACACCAGGAGATCCCATTCATAAACAAATGGCTGAGATGTCAGAAATTGAGTTTAGAATTTAGATGGCAAATAAGATTAACAGAATGGAAGTAAAGTTGGAATTAGAAATTCTAGCAATAATTAAAAAGTTGTCTTAAGAATTCGATGAATTCAAAGACAAAAATCACCAATTATTATGACACATTGAGAGAAGAATTTGCAGCCCTCTGAGATATGGGTATCATTCTCTCAGAGAACTGTGGGATAATTCCAAAAAAACTAATATTCACCTTATAGGAATTCCTGAAGGTGACAAAGTTGCTTTGAAAGGCCTAGATGCTCTACTCCAAGAGATAATCAAGGAGAACTTCCGAAACATGGCAAGAGATTCTGAAATTCAGATAGCAGACAGTTTCAGAACCCCAGTACAACTCAATCCAAATAAGCATCTCCCAGACACATTATAATTAACTTCACCAAAGTTAATATGAATGAGAAAATTCTGCAAGCAGCCAGATGTAAGAAAACCATAACTTACAAGGGGAAGATTATTTGAATGACTGCAAATCTCTCTGCTAAAACTTTTCAATAAAGAAGAGGATGGTCATTGACATTTAACTTCCTAGAACAAAATAACTTTCAACCTAGGATCCCGTATCCAGCTAAACTGAGTTTCAGTTATGATGGAGAAATTAAATACTTTAATGAAATTCACATGTTGAAGAAATTTGCCATAACTAAACCAGCTCTACAGGATATTCTCAGACCCATCCTCCACAATGACAAGCACAATGCTCCACCACCAAAGTAAACTCACTCAGAAACTTTTAATCAAATTCCAACTTCACAATGGCAAAAGGATTAAAAATGTCCACTAGACTTTTTATCAAATTCCAACTTCATGTGATGAAAGGATTTAAAATGTCCACTAGACACTTGAAAAACTCAATACCCAAAATACTACCAGTCTTATCAATACTCTCAATTAATGTGAATGGCTTAAATTGTCCTCTAAAGAGGCATAGGTTTGCTTACTGGACACAAAAACTCAGGCCAGATACCTGCTGCATACCTGAATCTCATCTTACCTTAAAAGACAAATATAGACTCAAGGTAAAGGGATGGTCATCTATAAATCAGGCAAATGGAAATCAGAAAAAAAGGGGTGCTACAATTTTATTCACAGATACAATAGGCTTTAAACCAACAAAAGTAAGGAAGGATAAGAATGGTCACTTCATATTTCTTAAGGGTAACACTCAACATGATGAGATTTCAATTATTAACATTTATGCACTCAACCAGAATGCACCTCAGATTATAAGAGAGACATTAACAGACATGAGCAACTTGATTTCCTCCAACACCATAATAGTCAGAGATTTTAACACCCCTTTGGCAGTCTTGGATAGATCCTTCAATAAGAAACTAAGCAAAGAAATTTTAGACTTAAACTTAACCATTCAACAATTGGATTTAACAGACATCTACAGAACATTTCATTCTAACAAAACTGAATACGCGTTCTTCTCATCAGCCCATGGAACATCCTCCAAAATTGATAACATCTTAGGTCACAAGTTTAACCTCAGCAAGTCTAAAATAGAAATTATTCCTTGTATTTTCTCAGACCATCATGGAATACAAATTTGAACTCAGTACAATAGGAATCTGCATACTCATACAAAAACATGGAAACTAAATAACCTTATGCTGGATGATAGCTGGGTCATAGACGAGACTAAGAAGGAAATTAGCAAATTTTTGGAACAAAACAATAATGAAGACATGAATTACCAGAACCTCTGTGAAACCTCGAAGGCAGTCCTGAGAGGGAAATTTATAGCACTGCAAGCCTTCTTCAAAAGAATAGAAAGAGGATGTTAACAACTTAATAGAACATCTTAAGCAAATGGAAAAGGAAGAACATTCCAATCCCAAACCTAGAAGAAGAAAATAAATAAAATTAGAGCAGAATTAAATGAAATTAAAAACAAAAGGATTATACAACAGATCAATAAATCTGAAGCTGGTTTTTTGAAAAGGTCAATAAAATAGATAAACCTTTAGCTAACCTAACCAAGAATAAAAGAGTAAAATCTCTAACTTCATCAAACAGAAATGGCAAAGGTGAAATAACAACAGACTCCTCAGAAATTCAAAAAATCCTTAATGAATATTACAAGAAAGTCTATTCTCAGAAATATGAAAATCTGAAGGAAATAGAGCAATACTTGGAAACACTTCAACTTCCTAAACTTAGCCAGTATTAAGTTGAAATGTTGAATGGGTCTATATAAAATTATGAAATAGCATCAAATATGCAAAATCTCCGTAAAAAGAAAAGTCCAGGACCAGATATCCTCACATCAGAATTCTACCAAACCTTTAAAGAGGAATTAGTACCTATATTACTTAACCTTTTCCAAAACACAGAAAAAGAAGGAATACTACCCAACACATTGTGAAGCAAACATCACCTCGATCCCCAAACCAGGAAAAGACCAAATAACAAAAGAAAAGTATAGACCAATATCACTAATGAATATTGATGCAAAATATTTATTCAATAAGATCTTAGCAAACAGAATACAGCAACACATCAAACAAATTATACACCATGACCAAGTGGCTTTCATTCCAGGATCTCAAGGCTGGTTCAATATATGTAAACACACAAATATAATTCATCACATAAACAAAATAAAAAACAAAGACCACATGATTCTCTCAGTTGATGTAGAAAAAGCTTTTGATAACATCCAGTATCCTTTCATAGAAAAAAAAAAACTACAGACCAATATCAATGATGAACATTGATGCAAAAATTTTCAGCAAAATGCTAACATCCTATTCAACATTAAAAGAATCAGTGATCATGATCATGATCAAGTAGGACCTATTCTCGTGATGAAGTTTGTTTCAACATACACAGATCAATACCATATCAGAATGAAAGACAAAAACCTATCATCATCTCAATACAGTAAGAAAAATATCCTGGCAAATTGTCTTTTGATGATAAAAAAAAATCAACAAATTAGGTATAAAAGGAATGTTCCTTAATACAGTAAAAGTTATATATGAAAATATAACATCATACTCAATAGTGAAAATTTGAAGGCTTTTTATTTAAGGTTAGGAACAAGACAAGAAAACCACTGTTGCCACTTTTCTTCAACATAGTACTGGAAGTCCTAGCCAGCACAATTATATAAGAGAAAGAAGTAAAAGATGTTCTACATACAAGACACAATCTTATAGAGAGAGAATGTTAAGGTGTCAACAAAAAAAACTATTGGAATCAAACAAATTCAATAATCTTGTAAAATACAAAATCAATTTATAAAAATGAATAATATTTTTATACAATAAAAACAAACGGCCTGAATAAGAAGTTAAAGAAACAATCTCATTTGTAATAGCCTCAAAATAATAACTAGAAGTATATTTAGCCAAGGAAGCCTAATATCTATATACTGAAAATTTTAAAACATTGACGAAAGTAATTAAGAATACAAATAAATGGAAAGACGTCCTGTGTTCATAGATTGGAAGAATTAACATTGTTAAAATGTTCCCACTATCCAAAGTGATCTACAGATCCATTGCCATCCCCATCAAAACTCCAATGTCATTCTTCACAGAAATAGAAAAACAAGTTATAAGATTTATGTGGAGACACAGAAGACCCCAAACACACAAAACAATCTTAAACAAAAAAGGCAAAGAGATCATCCAACCAGATTTCAAAATATATGAAAAAGTGAGAGTAATCAAAATAGCATGATGTTGACCTAAAAAATAGACACATAGACCAATTGAACGGAATAGAGAACACAAAATAAATCTAATCAATTGATTGGTTCTGCCAAGAAAAAATCTGCTAAGAACACAAAATGGAAAAAGACAGCCTGTTGGTGTTTGAATAACTGGATATCCACATCCAGAGGACTGAAAGTGGACTCTTATTTCACCTTCTATATAAAAATCAACTCAAAATGGATTAGAAACATAAACATAAAACCTATAACTACAGAAAAACCTGTAATAGAAGAAAACATGGAGTCAAAACTCCATGACATTGATCTTGAAGAGATTTCTTGAATCTCTCAAATGCACCCAGAACATTCTCCAGGACTGGTCATATATTAGGTCCCCAAAGCAACGGAAACAAAATCAAAAAGGACAAACGGGATTGCATCACCTAAAAACCTTCTGCACAGCAAAGGAAACAATAGAGTGAAGAGACAAATCCACTGATTGGGAGAAAATATTTTCAAACAATACACTGGATAAAAATCTAATATCCAAAATATTTAAGGAATTCAAACTATTCCATAATAAGAAAACAAAGAACTCTATTAAAAATGTGCAAAGGATTTGAATAGATATGTCTCAAAGAAATACAAACGGACACCAGATAGTTTATTTTAAAAGTCTTGACATCTCTAACCATCAGAAAAACACAAATTATTATCTCAATGAGTTATTACCTCATACTTGTTAGATCAGCTATTATCAAAAAGATGAAAGATTACCATTGGCAAGAATGGACTCACACCTGTTGCTATTTACTGACACCCCCATTTCAACCCCTACATACACATACCCATCACTTGGAAAAAGGCAGCTCTTTTTCTTTTTATATTATTTAGCACAGAATATGTTAGGCACTCTGCTAAGCCCTTCATGTATAAGTGAAGAAGAGAAGGGAGCCATTATATACTATTGGAGGTATTGTAAATTATTATAGTCATTTTGTAGAACAGTATGGAAGATTCCCCCCTAAAAAAACCTGAAAATGGAATTAACCAGATGATCCACACACCCTCACAGAAACCAGAATAACGTTTAATAAATATCTGAGCATTCTGTGGCCCAGTCAAATTGACACATAAAATTAACGGTCATATGCCTAAAACTTACTTTTTAAAATTCGTAATGCAGAAATTAATAAGACTATTCACATCAGAAAATGCCATATGGATTAAATTTTAAAATGAATGTAAAGCAGTAATTTAGCAAAATTACTGAGTCACAGCAAGATCCCAATGACTAACTCTTAGCTAGAATCACAGCCACGTGTAGTAATTTTAAAGATGATGCCTGACATCAGACTTCCTTCACTCCTGAAAGAATACTCTTGGTCTGATTTTTGCTGACTATGCTATTTAGGACAAATAACTAAATCCACTCCAGCCTCAGTGTTCTCACCCATAAAATGCAAACATAATCCTCTTTTGATGGGGCCGTGGTGAAGATTAACTAAGCTGAATCTTTTGTATCAAATTAGTGCAAGGAAGGCACATATTAAGCAAACAGATGTTGGGCGATCTTGTTATCACAACTTCAAATATATTTAACCTTTTACAAAGAGATTTTAATTTTTCTTTTATTTAAATCTCAAAATAAATCAGGAAGGCAGATGCGATTATTATCACCATTTTACAGAAGAGTAAGAATTAGAAAGATTGTGCTCGCTTCGACAGCACATACACTAAAATTGGAACGATACAGAAAAGATTAGCATGGCCCCTGAGCAAGGATGACACGCAAATCCGTGAAGCGTTCCATATTTTGGGGGATCACACTTACGGTGCATCTTACAAGGGTACAAGTGAAAATTACTAAATGCAGAATATAAATGTCTTCATATGGTGATTAAAAGGCCATGAAGGCTATGTTAAACAGTTCAATGAAAATATTTCAGATTGTATATCAAGTCAGCACATTGTGCCCCATGATTGCACTGATGTACACAATTATGATTTAATAAAAATAAAAAATAAAAAAAAGGAAAAAAAAAAGGATTAGAACGATTGAGTGACTTTCCAGGGACCATCCGGTGATCAGAAGTCCTCCCATATCTTGTCAACTTTCTCTTTCATTCCCTCAGCACACTGATTGCTTCCCCAGATGATTAGAAATAGGAGAAGCACCTTCTTTTGCAAAATCTAGGTATTTATTCAGGGCCATCAACTAAAGAGATATATGTTTTGTAACTTCAGATTAGAGGAAGCCCAGTGGAGGTGACATGGATTGTAATGTCCTTCCCACCTGTCACTGTTTGCTGACACCCTCACTCCACTCCCTACATACACACACCCATCACTTGGAAAAAAGCAGCTCTTTTCCTTTTTATGCTATTTAGTACTGAATATTTTAGGCACTCTGCTAAGCCCTTCACCTATAATATCTTGTTTAGTCCTCATAACTTAATGTGATTAGGAACTGTTATTACTATTCTCACTTTAAATATGAAGAAATGAAGCTGAAGAAGTTTGTTTGGGATGATAAGGGAAATAAATAGTAAATCCAGAAACTGCACCATGCTGTCTCCAGAATGCTCTTTCCTACCCTGGTATTGATTCATTTCACTCAACGTGTATTTACTAAGACTTACAATGGTGCAGCAGCAGGCCGGATGCTGGGTGTCCAGAGGAGAACTGAAGGGGCAAGTCCTGGCTGTCTCGGAGTTTACACTGCAGTGCACACAATCCTAACAGAGTGACATTGCCTCCTAGGGACAAAAAATTGGTTGTTGAGGCTCGGCACCTGTGGCTCAAGCGGCTAAGGCGCCAGCCACGTACACCTGAGCTGGCGGGTTCGAATCCAGCCCAGGCCCACCAAACAATGACAGCTGCAACCAAAAAATGGCCGGCGCCTGTGGTCCCAGCTACTTGGGAGGTGGAGGCAGGAGACTCGCTTGAGCCCAGGAATTGGAGGTTGCTGTGAGCTGTGATGCCACGGCACTCTACCCAAAAAAAAAAAAAAGATTCAGCCTTTACTTCTTTTATGTTTACATGGAGGGATCTGGAACATATTCTCCTGAGTAAAGTATCTCAAGAATGGAGGAAAAAGTATGCAATGTACTCAGTACTTCTATGAAACCTACTTATATTTACTCACACTTTCCTATGAAAGATAGAACACAACTATAGCCCAGGATGAAGGAGAGAAATGGAGTGGGAAGGGAGGGGAGGGGGGAGGTTTGACAGAGGGAGAGTAAAAGGCGGGACCACACCTATGCAGCATATGACAAGGGTACAAGTCAAATCTGTCAAGTGTAGAACAGAGATGTTTTGGTACAATAATCAAGTAAATGAGGTGAAAGCTATGTTGATTGGTTTGATCTAA
>CAUYRH010006365.1:0-19526 GCA_963574655.1 Perodicticus potto
GCGGGCGCCTGTAGTCCCAGCTACTTGGGAGGCGGAGGCAGGAGAATCGCTTGAGCCCAGGAATTGGAGGTTGCTGTGAGCTGTGATGCCATAGCACTCTATCCAGGGTGACAGCTTGAGGCTCTGTCTCAAAAAAAAAAAAAAAAAAAAAAAAAAATCAATATCCAAAAAGATAAACTTTCAAGAAGTAACAAACATTTTTGTGAGGAATGGAGAGATTAGTTAAAGAATTATATTTTTTTTCTGCTAGTGGGATAGAGTTCAGAGCAGGGCAGGAATACTGCTATAAAAGTGAATGGCTGTTTGGATAGCCTGGTTTTTCACATTTGGGATTTGGGGTATTGCTTATATTCTTGGCAGTACCTTTAAAGCTAAGACCAAACCCAGTGGAGCTATCCTGTGAGAATCGTAGTTAGGTTTGACAAAAACAGGTAAATTGATTCCTTTTCTGGAATTGGGTATATGAAAAATACTATAATTGCTTGTGATACAAATTCAGAAGCTAAGTTTGTGTATGAAAATTCAGTGCTGGAAAAATTTCAGAAATTTTTCTTGGTCTATACGAAATACTAGAAATGTGAACTCTTTTTTCTTTCTGTGTATTTAAACTTTGAAAGACCCTATGTGAAAGAAGCAAAAATACAATTTACTATTGAGCTATATGTGAAATTAGTTTGTGATATATGTGTGTGTGTGTGTGTGTGTGTGTGTGTGTGTGTGTGTGTGTATGTCATTGCTATTAGCCCATAAAGAATTTATTTTAAGGCTGATAAACTTCATTAGTTTTTCTTAGTTGATAGAAATTTTTTACTCAGTGTTCTTGGTAAGTGTGCAATGCCCTGGAAAGAAGAGACCTGTGTTATTTAACAATTAATTAAGCGTTTGGGGCTAATGAATGTTTAATTGATCCCAAAACCTCCGCTTTTCCCCAGGGATGAACTAGTCCACACAATGTGTGGTCAGCATTATAAAAAGAAGTGCTCTGAAAAGTACTCCGTCCCAAGGGGAAAAATGACATAAATGTTTTATTTTTTAGCTTTCATACTTAAACATGGTCTCAGTTAAAGTAAACGCATGTGTTTTTATTATTATCTGCTAATGACAGTAGCCATGAATCTCAGGTAAACATTCAACCTAAAATAACACAGAGGCAAAAAGCTCGTTAAAATAGACACTCACGTTTTTTTTTTTGCTTGTACAAAAGGTCTTTATTGATGAGGGATGCTACAGAGCAGCACCAAGGAGGAGAGAAAAGAGAGAGAGAGAAAAAAAAAAGAGAGAAAGAGAGAGGGGAGGAGCGGAAGATAGAGAGGACACTCACATTTTTCCTCATACATTTCTGTGTTGGTCACAAAGCGTCCCATTTGTCAGGGAACATTTTTGGCCTTTGATCACGTTTCCCCGTCAGCTCTTCCCACTCAGCGTGGGAACAGCTTATTTCTGCCCTCAGTGGATTGCAGTGAGCACTCTATTACCATGTCCTTCTGTGGGGAGGGGACTATAATTGCCATGACATAAAACACTTAAGTAGCATTCACTTAATTGAAAAAGCAAAACACAGACTTAAGCTTTCACTCCGTTCCTTCTCAGAATTTTCTTTTTTAAAAAAGAACACTATAGGCAGCACCTGTGGCTCATCCAGTAGGGCGCCGGCCCCATATACCAAAAGTGGCGGGTTCAAACCCGGCCCCAGCCAAACTGCAAAACAGAAAAATAGCTGGGCATTGTGGCGGGCACCTGTAATCCCAGCTACTCGGGAGGCTGAGGCAAGAGAATCGCCTAAGCCCAGGAGTTGGAGGTTGCTGTGAGCTGTGTGATGCCACGGCACTCTACGGTGGGCGATAAAGTGAGACTCTGTCTCTACAAAAAAAAAAAAAAAAAAAAAGAACACTATTGTTAAGCAGACTTTTTCCTAGAAGGGTTTATAAACAGGAACATTTGAAAAAGGGTCTTAGAGTATTTGTAGCATGCTCAGCTAAAAAACAAAAGAGGCAGGCCCCCCTGAGCCTGTGCCCATGTTCTTGTCACATGAGCGGCGAGCGGCATCACTTGTTCCCACCAGAGCTGCAGTGGTTCCGGCCTTTTCCCTCCTCTGAATGAACCAAACGTTGTAAGCCTCAGGAAATGTTATTTTTGTTGTCTGGTAGTCTGGCGTGGAGTTAGGAGCCCCTGCGACCTCAGAGAGGTGAGGCTGAGACCAGGAATTAGCCACAGCCTCCCCCTGCATGGGAGGGGGAGGGGGGAGTGGAAACAAAAGGGCTCCTGTCACCAGATGGAGAGCAGGATTTGGGTTCTGTTTACATGCCGTTGGATTCCTCCATCCAAATGTGAGTTCTGTTTTCTTTTCTTCTCCTAGTGACAGAGCAGCAAGATACTATTATTACTGGCACCTGAGGAAACAAGTGCTCCATTCTCAGTGTGTGCTCCGGGAGGAGGCCTACTTCCTGCTGGCAGCCTTCGCCCTGCAGGCCGA
Source organism: Perodicticus potto (assembly GCA_963574655.1). Taxonomy (NCBI): domain Eukaryota; kingdom Metazoa; phylum Chordata; class Mammalia; order Primates; family Lorisidae; genus Perodicticus; species Perodicticus potto. The sequence goes on from CAUYRH010006365.1 coordinate 2,474, forward strand.
TCTTGGGAACTTCAAAAGGGACAAGCACCGTGGAAAATACTTTGAGCCCGAGGCTTACTTCCCAGCTTGGGTAGGCACCGTTGCGAAGTCCGCAGAGCGGTTTCTCTGCACGTTTCTAGTTCCTTGTGTCACTCCTGCTCCTTGTGGAAATGGGAGCCAAGTGTTTATGGCCTGCAAGGCAAGGGGCACGCGTGGTCCCTGTGCTCGGCCAAGAGTTGGCGGAGGATATGGGGGGCAGGAGTCTGCCAGCGTCCGGGCATCCGCATGGCTTGGACCGCCTGGTCTTACCTGGAGCAGCATTTTCTCCTTTGAAGTGAAGCCAACGTTACTCTTTAGATGAAGATCACCCCTTCCCCCATACTGAGAAAACACATAGAAGTCAGCTTCTTGCTCTGGCTACCAGGTCATTCACTCCTGGGGGAGCAGCCATACCCCTGGGGGTCAAGAGATCGTAGGTTATTCCCACAGGAATGGTCTCCACTGCCCTTTCTCCACCCCACCCGATTCCTGCTCAGCGAAGCCTCTGGAAAGGTTGTGCGTATTTGATATTTGAGCTTCTTTCCTCCCACACGTATTCCACAAGCCACTCCCACCTGCCTTCTTCCCCGCCCCCCAGCGCCCCGGCCAGAGCTGTTCCTGGGCTGGACGGTGAGCTGTGTACCCACAGACCTCGGGGAGGCTTCGCTGACTTCACTGCTTGCAGCACTTGCCTCCTAACCACTCACATCTTGGAGATCCCACCCACATTAATGTTTTGAATCATCACCTACGTGTGGGCAGCTTCCAGACCTTGCTCCCCTGTATCCCTGAGGTGGCTGTTTGTTCACAGGCTCCTCAGACTCAGAATGTCCTCAGTCAGCTTGGTCTTCTTGCCCCCTCGGTTCTACGTTCCTCCCTCCCTCCAAGGGGTTGAACGTCATGAGGAACTCTGCCTTAGCACCGTCCCTCCTCCCTGCCCCGTCCACTCAGCTGCAGCACCCTCAGGACACACGCTCGATTCCCTGTCACCCGGCTGAACAAGTACATTTCTGTGGTGTGTGTGCCGCGGTTTCCCCTAAACGCTCACTGCACGCCCTCCCCAGCGCAGCCCCTGCCACCTCCCAGGTCCCAGCTCTGCGCACTGTTGCAGAAGCTTGTCCCTGCCTCAGTCTTCACTCCACAGCTGACAGGTGAGATGATCTGGCTTTCCATTTAATCCTTCGGGGGCTTCCCTGTCACCTGTGGAGTGAAGTCTGGCTCCCACGCGTGACTCGCCAGGATAGGGTCCCGGCCAGCCTTTCCAGCTTCCTGTCTGGCTGTCCTGCACTTTGGACTCTGCTCTGGTGACAGGCAGCAGTTGACAGTCTTCACACTTGCAGGCCTTTCTTCTCGCAGCTCCTTTAGCCAGTGACGCCCCTCCCAGTCCACCTGGCAAAGTCCTGAGCGTCCTCTGAGACTCAGCTCCGTGTGTTTCCTTCTGGGCAGACAATCGAGGTGCCCAGTGGCCACCCCTGGGCTCAGGGAAACCCCGGGCACAAGTGTTTTACATCTTACTTTCAAACGATCTGCTTCTCTCCTGCCCTGGCAAGCTAAGTGTTTCTTAATATGCTCAAAAGAATAGGCATAAATCGGACCTTTTCTGTTCATCAGCATTTCACGTTGAGGAGCTCTGTAAGATTTTGTAGACTGACTTAACCCTGCTTGGGGGAAACCACAGGATGTCGAGGCGATTTCTGTCTCTAGCGAGCGTTTACGTTCTCGGGAGTCTCGGGAGACTCACTGAGTCTGGGTGACTTAAATCACCTTCCCAATTAGTGTCCCATGATGTCCAGTGTGCTGAGACACCTGTTTCTTCACCCTTGGGGTCACCAAAGCAGTCTATTTCAGTGCCCTTACAAATGTCATTTTCTTTTTCTTTTTTCTTTTTTTTGTTTGAGACAGAGCCTCAAGCTGTCACCCTGGATAGAGTGCTGTGGCATTACAGCTCACAGCAACCTCCAATTCCTGGGCTCAAGCGATTCTCCTGCCTCCGCCTCCCAAGTAGCTGGGACTACAGGTGCCCGCCACAACGCCCGGCCATTTTTTGGTTGCAGCCATCATTGTTGCTTGGCGGCCGGGGCTGGATTCGAACCCGCCAGCTCAGGTGTACATAACTGGCGCCTTTGCCCGTTGAGCCATAGGCACCGAGCCACAAATGTTATTTTCAATGTGTTTTTGGCCTAAAAAGAGGTAGACAGGGCCAATTTATGATCACCATGTAAAAGAAATCTAGAAGGGAGACAAATCTGTAACTTAGAGTTCTCAGGAGAACTTGATAAATGACAATCATTCATCCCATTTAATTGGCTATAAAATATTCAATAGGAAGAAACCCAATGTCAGTATTGGGAAAGACATTGTAAAACTAAAAATTCTCTTAATTTTTTTCTGATTATTTTTGCTCACATTGCCTAATTCTTTCTGTATTTTAAATTAGTCCTTATGAAATCAGCTAAGGCTATAATCACTACCTTTCTCTTAGCCTCTCACTACGTGTTTTTTGACATTTAATGGCTCAGACTACTGTCTGGTAAAAATCTAAGCCACGTTGAATCACACTAAATGTTGGAACGAAATTGTTTTCTCATGAGTCTTCTAATAGAGTTTTCATACCAGCCTCTTATGCAAGAACCAAAGATGTTTCAGACAGTCCCTTCCAGTCCCTCGCCCCCTGTGGCCAGCCAGTCAGCACCGCCCACTCTCCAGAGTTAAGTGGGATCCAGAACCTCTAGGTGTGTCTACAGTGACCCAATTCTGCAAGTGTAAACAATGCTGTGTACAGAGCTATGCAAGTTTGTGTGGCTATTTTTCCTGCTGACTTTGAAGCCAGGAGAACCTATTTTTCCTGTTTCTCGTGAGTCTTTCTTCCTAGACGTGCGGTATAGACTATAGCTAAATTGACTCTGTGTGACAGCTTCTGTATCAGCTTCTTCAGCCTAGTAACATAACAGATGGTGAAAACGGAATAGAGGTAGGAACTTCCTGCTGGAGATGAGCCAGTTAAACGGCCTGCTTTAGATTCTCTTCCTTTCCTCATTTTGGGAGTGGGGTAGTACTGACCTCCCTCCACCGAGCGTGGCCTTGCACACCCTGGTATCCCCGCAGGTTGTGTCCCGGAGGGGGAAGGATTACATCCTGAAGCACATCCCCAACATGCACAAGGATCAGTTTGCTCTGACGGCCTCCGAGGCGCATCTCAAGTACATCAAGGAGGCCGTGCGCCTGGATGACGTCGCCGTGCATCACTACAGATTGTATAAGGTACAAGCTGCAGTAAGTCCGTAGCTTCCGAGAAGAAAATGTGTCCTGAACGTATTTCCCTTTTTGAAAGGCTTTAAAGGAGCCGTGTTTGAACTGCCGTCTGTTCGTCTTGGAGACGGTGGTGCTTCTTCTGCCCCGTCAGCAGGAGGGTTCCAGGAATGAGATGACCAGTGGCCCCGAAGTGTGAATCTGGCTTTTTAATGGTTATGGAATATTTTTCCTTTCCCCAAATCTGCTGTTATGTTTTAAAGAGTAACATTCACGCCTTGCTTGATCAATAGTTAATATTCCTTGAAATGAAGCCTCATCTATATCATATCCATTAATTATGGAAAATCACCATAGCAGCTAACGTTTATGGAGTGTACTGTGTCTACTGGGCACATTTTATCCTTCTCTTAAAGAAAGCACCTGTAATCTTCATTTTATAGACCAGGAAACTGAGGCTCAAGGAGATTAAATAATTTCACCTAAGCTCACAAAACTAAGTGGCATAGCTGGGGTTCAGCCCAGGCCTTCCTGATAACAAAGCCTGTGTGCGAGGCCACTGTCCTCCACGCCCCTCACTCCGCAGTTACCCTGGTTTCTGTTCCTTGCCCCTCTGGCCTCATTTTTCGTGCTGGGGCAGAAGTCACATATCCAAATAACAACTGCGGCCGTGTCTGCAGGGAGCCCTCACACCCCTGTTTACGATTGTGTCTTCTGTCCCCTGCTCCTTCCTGTTCCACAAACACCACTTTGCTGACAGAAACTCCTAAATCCCCTCTTCACTGTTCAAAGGCGGACTCTCAAATCCAATGGGGTAAAGTGGCTAAGAGCATGTCAGTTGGGCCTAATTGCTTGGGATTGAATCCCATCTTGGCTTCTTGCTGCATGACCTTGTGCAAGGTACTCAACCTCTCTGAGTTTCAGTTTCCCCATAGTTGGATGGGGACGGTAGCATACCCCCCTCTTAGGGTCACTGCAGACTAAGGGGATTGATGGAGGAAAGGTGCTCAGAGTGTGATCAACACGTGTCAATCAGGACGCCACGCTTGGTGCCCTCGGCATGGTGCTGTTGAGACTGTGCTTGTTAGCCACACCCTTTGCGGCAAGATCAGCAGAACGAGACCACTGGAGACTGGGCTTTAGTTTGGACGCACTGTTCCGTTATCTTGTTAGCTGGCTCAGAAAGCTTAAAAAAGGGACCCACTGAGGTTGTTGTGTCTCTCTTCCCTGCCCAGGAGATGTGTTGTTCATGCCCCTCATCCTCGAAAGGCACAGTTGAGTTTCAGAAGATCTCTTTGGCTTAGTTCCTAGAGGACTTAAGTTATTCTCCCTCCCTTAAGAGATTTCATTTGTGACACTTAATTTACATGAGAATAGGCAAAAAATGACATTTCCACAACAAGCTTGGATTTTAAAATGTATTAAAAGGACAAATGATATATTGGAAAGACTATGGCTTCAGATTCAGCTACCAGTTAGAAAGCCTATGTCCCTACTCATTCCTGCTGGGACCCTAGGCAGCCATCCTGCAGCCCAGAGCCGTCCAGTGAGTGGGAGTGACACATCGCCCAAGGTCGGGAGGGTGCAGTGAGATAATGGATTTGAGATGAGTGGAATGCCTGTCGCGTTAGTGAGCGCTTACTACATCTTAATTGCTTCTAGCCTTATTTCTTGGGAGGCTTGCTATTTTAACAAATCTTATTAAGAAATAAAAGTCAAACACTAATACGTGGGAGCTAAAGGATGGTACACACGGTCATGAAGTAGGGCAAAAATGGACTTTAAAAAGGCGTGATGGTGGTGAATATACAGCCTGCTTACTGTAGGCAGCGTGCCCTGTTCTGGTGACACGCACACTGAAAGCTGTGACATCTGCGTTACACAGTTTATCTGTGTAACATTTGTGCCCCCTAATATTTTGAAATAAAAATTATTAAAAAATAAAAACAAACAAAAAGAAATCTCTTAGCAAAGTAGATGTCTCCAGTTTGTCTTTTGTATAAAAATTAATCTTCACGTCTGTTAGACATACACACTTACAGTGTGGTATTTCTAAATTGCATAGAAATGACTCTCTTCTGCTTAAAACAAGATACTTAATAAAAATATAACCAAATGAAATGGGAGAATTGATACTGTGACCTGACAGGCAGTTTTCATTCTCTGCAGAAATCAACTGGCAACATGGCTTCTAAAGCCATGAAAACAATTATTTTCTGCCCCTTCTCCACCAACACACACATCATATGTGAACTACCCACATTTTTGAGCACAGCCGTATTTCAGAAAGCAGTCAGGAAAACCTTGAGAGGGAAGGCTGAAACAGCGTGATGGGTTGATTTCTCCTTAAACCTGATACCGCCTGTGCCCTTCTTGATGTGAAAATAAACTAGTTGGAAAGAAACAGCCAACTAGTGAAAATAGGCTGTCTTCTCTTCACTATGCCAGGGAAGGATACATTTTCTAAAATTCTTTTTTCCCATGTTCGTGGGAAAATTGGCACTGCACTTAATAAAGATATGCATATATCCATTTATTTTTGTTTCAAAATCTCATAATGAAAATACCTCAGTTTTATTTATCTTCCATTCTGCACATTATACCTTAGACATGCTTATTACATTATGAGCACTTAAAAAGATGTAGCCGAAGGGTAGAATGCATTTTTAATTGTAGAATTTTTTTCCTTGTACTTCTTGTAGTTTATCTCTTCCAGCTTATGGTTTACCTGATCGAATGTGTATCATATTAGCAAGTGATAATTGAACATCTTAAAAAATATTTCCAAACTAACTGAATGTAAAGCTTTTACACACGTACAACCTTATTATTTATCCTCATGGGAGACCCTTAAATATTTAGTCAGCTTTCCTCTAATTTTGGCTTCAGTGCTGGGAGATTTGCTCAACATACAAAGTTTGATGCATCTCAAAATATAACTAGGAGTATTAGATTTAAGATTCTAACATCTGAGAAAAGAATAAGTGTGAGATGGAAGGTTTAAAGAAATTAAGTGATACAAAAACTGCAAAAATAGTCTTATTGACTAGAGTTTTCAATAACATAATACTTAGAATAGTGTCAGATATGAAAGTGTATATTATAGTGAAAGCATTCAAATGTCAGTATCAGAAATTTGGAAAGTATAGAGTGTACCATTACGATTTTATACATGCCCATGCTTTTCTTAAATCTTATAAGAAACGAGGGATGTAGAAAGACTTGAGCAGTTATTTAAGTCAAAAACTTTCTTGGGCACAATGTAAGGGTACACAGCATACTCCCTGGGTGAAGGACTCAACTCTAACTTGAACTCTACCTAATGAACACAAACACAGAACCTAATCATCTGTCTCCTCATATTGATCTGAAAAGAATTTAAAAAACCAAAGAAGCAAAAGGGAACCTGCAGTCATGGACGGGATGAGCAGTGGTCACAAAAACTTCTTTTTTGTGTGTGTGTGATAAAATTCCCTTTCCTCAGTACTAAACAACACACAGACACTTGGCAAACAAAGAAAATGTAAAAAATAGAAATAAAATTATCCACCATCCCGCCGCACAGACTACTGGGGAATTGGGGGGCTGTGCATCGCTCGTGTTCTCACACATATTAGAAACATCCTCTGGGCGCAGCAGGTGCTGTCTGGGTGATGGGTGCACTTAGGCCGTGACCCACCCATTGTATAAAAATGCTGTAGGTATATGGAATGGAATTCAACTTGCACCCCTAAATGTATTAAAATTTAAAAAAGAGAAAAATGTAAAAAAAACCCTTCTAATCATAAAATTTTTGACTGTTTATTTGGTACTGAGTTAACTATTGTAGAAGAAAAATGTACTTTTTCATAAGGTCTTATTCCTACAGGATAAAAGGGAAATTGAAGCTTCGCTCACCCTTGGGTTGACCATGAGAGGAATACAGATTTTTCAGGTTGGTAAATGAGCGGTGTCTCGGGTGCTGCTGACCGCGTCTTGCATTTACAGTGTGCCTGTGTGGTCCTGCCTTGGGTTCAGTGATTCGTTCTCAGCATTGACGAGTCGTCATTTCCTGCGTGTCTGTTACAGACGTGGAGATGTAGGATGGATAAAGTGACTCAGCTTGGTTCTTGACAGCGCTACGTCCTCTGGAAAATAAAACAATTAGCCCAGGTCCATCCTTAGCAGATCATTAATTTCTAAACATTTCCTTGTGTCTGTCATTGATTTCTAAACATTTATTATTTATTTATTTTTTGATTTCTAAACTTTTTTAAATAAAAAAATGGAGCATTTAGAACTGTGGGAAGAAAAATGTTGTTTTAGTATGATGCCTGGCTACACACTCTGATATACTTTTCTAATAAAACTTTTTCCTCGGGCGGTGCCCGTGGCTCATCAAGTAGGGCACTGGCCCCATATACCGAAGGTGCGAGTTCAAACCCGGCCTCGGCCGAACTGCAAAACAGAAAAATAGCCAGGCGTTGTGGCAGGCGCCTGTGGTCCCAGCTACTTGGGAGGCTGAGGTAAGAGAATCGCCTAAGCCCAGGAGTTGGAGGTTGCTGTGAGCTGCGATGCCACTGCACTCTACAGAGGGCAATAAAGTGAGACTCTGTCTCTATAAAAAAAAACTTTTTCCTCGAATAAGTAACAACTGTCACCCCTTAACAGGTAGGATGGTGTTATCCTCTAGCCATCAACAGGGGAAGGAGAGAAAACCTCTTTCTGCAAGATAGAGGAAAATACAGAAATGACTTTGATGTAGGCAAAAGATCAATCACGAAATTCTGAGTGTCTTACTGATCTTTTGTGTGCCTGAGTCTTGGGACTTTAAATTTAAGGAGCAGCCGAGAGGGGAAAGATTGCCTTGCGGGGCCGGTTGATGCCGTTGTACAGGAACCAAAAGCTACAGTATCCTGTCCCCACTCTTTCTAATTACTGTCTGCACTTTGCCAAAGAGAGTTGGGGAACTCTTTCAGATTGTAATTACTGTATTTTAGTTTTCTGGGAGAGAAATTAAATCCATTTTAGAGTATTGGTCATTTTTCCCCACTAATTCCATATTCATTTTAATTCCTTCTACAGAATTTAGATGAAGAGAAGCAATTACTTTATGATTTCCCCTGGACAAATGTTGGAAAGTTGGTGTTTGTGGTAAGTTTTATTTAAATAATTCTTTTTTTGCAAAAAGATCTCTTTAGTTTTTGTGGATTTATTTTTTGGTGGGGGGGTTGTTTGTTTTTGTGTTGTGGTTAATCGATGTGTCAGGCACAAAAGTTATTTTATAAAAGTTGAAACTGAAGATGATTTGCTTCCTTGTATTCTCAGTCTGTGCTGTAATTCTTGTCATTCTCTCACTACTTGAAATCAAAGAATTTTGGCTCAGCGGCCAGGGCACCAGCCACATATGCCAGAGCTGGTGGTTTCAATCCCAGCCCCGGCCCGCCAAACAACAATGGCTACAACCAAAAAATAGCCAGGCATTGTGGTGGGCGCCTGTAGTCCCAGCTACCTGGGAGGCTGAGGAAAGACAATCGCGTAAGCCCAAAAGTTTGAGGTTGCTGTGAGCTGTGACACCATGACACTCTACCGAGGGCAACATGGTAAAACTCTTGTCTCAAAAAAAAAAAAAAAAAAAGAATATTACAGCAAAAGACATTAGTAATTTCAATTTGTGTGCCGGGTCCCTACCACACTAAGTTATTCTAGTTGCAGAAGAAATGTAGTGGGCAAGGGACAAGGTGAGTTCAGTAAATGGAGTTATTACACGTCATTAAAAGCCCACAGCAGAGGGCCTAGAAAACAGAAAGGTGTAATCACAGGGTAAATTACTCTAAGAATGGAGGGTGGCCCGTTCTTTTGAAAGTTACTTTTTTTGAGCAAAGAATAAAGAGTTATATAAAAAGCTGTTTCTATTAATATCTGACTATTTAAAACTCATCTTTTTAAAGAAAGGTCTACGGTTCTTAACAAGAGAAGTATTTTTATTTTTACCACAATGAGAATAATACAGTTTGTTTTGTTAGAGTAAATTTTTCCAGCTATTTCTCTTTTTTTGTCAGCTGAATCCATTGTTTATGGCATTCAGAGATTTATGGTTAATAGTGTGAACATTTTTATATGCTTTTTATTTTATATACATTAAAATCTATAATTCTGCTTTGTTGGGAAACAACTGGAAGAAATACACAAAGAAAGGGGAAGATGAAGATTTGTAGACAGGTGTTTCTCTCGTGTGTAGGGATGGCCTGGATACGTAAAGGGCTGTATTGATGGAGCGTGTGGGCACCAAGCCCGCTCTGCCCCGTTCTGATTTCACATTACTGTAACTACCTGGGCGTGGTTCAAGCTGATTGCACTTAACTCATACATCAAGTGGGGCCTGGCTGGCCCCCTCCTCATTGGCTTTCATTCAGGTTCCTTATGAAAGGATCTAAGCTGTTTCTAAATGAGAAAATTCTAACCCTCCTTTCATTTCCCAAATTAAGTGATAATAAAATGCACTTAAGAAATTGAGTTCTTTTAGGCTTCTGGACTTAGTGGCCACTGGATCTAATTATTCATCAGTCTCATCTGAGGAGCTTAACATACGGATTTCTCGGGTTCATGTTCCTCCCACAAGATTTTTGACTCAGTAGGCCTGAGTCAAGACCAGGAAGGTATTTTAACAAGTCGCCCACATGACTTTTCCTGCTGCCAAGTTAGCCCTGCCTGGTTGTAGGACCTTAAGCCAGCTCTGTCACCCCTCTGTGTCTTGGTTTCATTCTAAAATGGAATAATTTGTCCTCTTCCACAGACCTGTGGTGAGGATTAAACAAGTTAGTTAATACATGTTAGTGCTCCATAAATGTCAGTTGTTACTAATTCAGCATCGAGACCCACTAGTGGTTCCTTTAAAATATAAAACGTCTCATCCCTGCCGAGGCCACACAAACCCGCGTTTGCAGAGTGTAGCTGGACTGCCTTCCCTTCCCACTTCACCTTACTCTGTAGATGCGATCACTGTATCTGAAATACTCCTTTCTATAATTCTGTTTCCTTATTCATTACTAGGAAAGTTTAAAAAATTCATAATATTTCATAACTGTAAGGAGCTCTGCCAAATCCCCACCCTCAACGTAGGACTTTGTTATTGATCCCAATGGAGAGAGTGATATTCCCCTGTCTCTGCTGGTAGCTGCTCTTTCTCTTTCCCATCTCATCCCTCCACCTACCAGCTTCCCCCCTTGTCCAGCTAGAGAAGTTTCCTGTTTTTTCCAAACCCTACATAGGTATCCTGTGTTGTTCACTAGATAACTCCTTATTTCTTTCTTTCCCAACATTTATCATAAACTGTGCTTATTTTACGTGTGTATTTATCATCTCTCCTGCTGGGATGTGGCACCGGGGGGGTGGGGGGTAGGAGCCTTGTCAGTCGTCCACTGTCATTTCTCAGTGCCCAGACAGTGTTTGGGACACGGTCATCTCTTCTAGACTTTGTCATCTCGTCTGCTGGGCTGGGGTGTTGGCAGTGCCTTTGAGTGTGCTTTCCTCTTGGGCCCTTCTCCATTGCACAAACAGCCTGACCAGCCAGAGAAAGCAGGGGTCATCCTCCTCTGCCTTCCGTGGTCAGCGTTTACCTGAAGACCCTGGCTAGATACTTCCCCGAAGGTTTGGTAATCCTCCATCCTTGTGACATTTTTGAAAAGGAAAACAATAACTCATCCTTCAGAATTTTAAGTGGAGCTTTATACATTTATTTCTGAATCTGTAGTTTTCTTTGTTAAATGGGAAATGAAGGAGACTTTGTCAAGTCTGATTTTTCTTCCTAAATTTGATTCATGATTTCCCTGCACAGGGTAAGAAATTTGAGATTTTGCCAGATGGCTTGCCCTCTGCCAGGAAGCTCATATACTACACAGGGTGCCCAACGCGCTCCAGACACCTCCTGCAGCTGCTGAGCAACAGCCACCGCCTCTACATGAACCTGCAGCCCGTCTTGCGCCACATCCGGAAGCTGGAGGAGAGCGAAGGTAGTGTGGCCTCTGCAGCTGCCGGGGACGTGGGTTTAAATTCCTGCAGAATGGGGTCTGGGGCCTGGGACTGCCGAGAGTCAAAGCAGCATTTCTAGTCACATCTCCACACTATTCTGGAAGGCACAGGGTTGGCTGGAGGGCCACACCCCTTGGCACCTCCTCAGAATATCTCAGTGACCCCAGGCATTTAGCTGTCTCTGAGTACAGACTCCTGAAGGTTTCTCTACACCTGGCTTGAAAATCCTTGCAAAAAGCCACTCTGTTGAGGCACAGGGCAAGGATTATCTACAACTCAGATTTTCTATGCATCTGGGAGCTGTGTGTGTGCAGTGGCCCACCGTGGTGGGATTATCCACAGGCAGGGTGGAATTCTTCCAGCGTGGGTATTCCTCAGGCCATTGTCAATAAAGTTAGGTCACAGGTGTGTCTCCAGATGTGTCTTTGATTGGCAGCTGAGAGGCCCCAATGTCTGGCCCAGCAAGAATGGCAAAGGAGAGGGACTTTTGGGGGGGAGTTTTTTTAGGTAGTCCTGTGGGGCCTGCTGAGATGCAGGTGGTGCAGAGCAAGCTACCTGGTGCCCTGGAGTCCTGGGCCCTGAAAGAGGAGAGCGTTGTGAGGGGCTGCACCATCAGACTTCACCTTGGTCAGCCCTTCTTATCTGGCAATCTGGAACTGTGGAGGAAAAGCATGAGTTAAATTAGATGAACCCTGTGGTTTCTCCATTTAACACAGCCCAACTTCTAATCACCAAAAATTAGAAGCTGGATGTGTTGCTTTCTTTTTTTTTAACTTCTCAAGGTTTTCAATTTGTCTTGCAGATTCATGCTGTAGTAACTCTTTTAGTAATCAGATCTGTGGTGGTTCCATTCGATTAGATTTGGAGTGGTGGCCTGAATGTCAGGATGCAGATTCGCATCTTAGGTTCATATGTGAAACAAGTTTCCACCCCACAGACCTTAACCTTTCCTGCGGGAGGGAGCAGAACAAACGCCCGCTTCTCTTAGCCAGAGGCCTTACAGCGGTTGGCGCTTCTGATGGGTTTCTCTGAGAAACTTTCTCCGTCAAATGAGACCCATGTGGAGGCTCCCTTGTAATTTAGTAGCAGTTGGAACGTGAATCACTCCCCACTGTCTGCCACCAAACCGCATCTGTCTCTGGAGGGAACTGGTGTCACTGTCAGGTGTATCGGCCACCGCTGCTGCCAGACCGCCTTTCTTCCCAGGATGACTCATCAGTGTCACAAACATCTCTCCTGTGCTGACATGAATACTAAGAGGAGCTCAGGGGACAGGAGCATCGAGGGAAGCTATGAGATCAGGTGCACGGCCCATATTGGCAGGTCTACCTGTGTCCTAAACGGCCAACGTGGCACCTTGAGAAGTTCGTTCCTCCCACCAGCTCTCTGTAGCATTTTCGTAGATTCTTGTTCACGTGACCTTAAAGGAGCTTTTTAGAACCTGAGAGAATCAATGACTCTACTCTATAGGTTCTAAGGTGGAATTACAAAGAATTTTGAGCCCTTCGAGCCCTTAGAGGGGTGGGCTCTGTCCATTCCCGGGCACAGTTCCGAGTCTCTCTGGGGCTTCAGTGAGCGGGCGTTTTGGTTTGTCTTGTGCTGCTGCAGTAAAAGGCCATCTTGTTAAAATGACGGAGCTCCTGAGTGTAGGTGAGATAACTGGCTCCCAGCCAGAGCTGCCCCAGAGGAGGCTGGTTTCTGCCGTTCTCAGAAGCGGAGGGACCTCCAAACAGAATAAACTAAGGACGTAATTTATAAAGAAGAAAAGTAAATACTTTATAAATTCTTTATAAAGTAATTTATAAAGAAGAGAAGTGTATTTCCTCAGTTCTGGAGGCTGGGAAGTCCAAGGTTGAAGGGGCCAGCATTTGGCAAGGACCTTGCTGTGTCATCCCCTGATGAAAGGTAGGAGGACAAAGGGGGTGAGGAAGGGGAGAGGAAGGGGCCTGAACTCACCCCTGTCCGGTGGGCCAGGCCTGCAGCAGTGACCTTGTTAATGAAGGCCGAACCCTCGGGGCCTAAACGTCTCTCCAGGGCCCCATGTCTGAAGACTGTTATGTGGCAGTTAGGTTTGAACAGGATTCAGGAGGGTGCAGACATTGAAACCATGCAGTGGGTGATGAAGATGGAATGATAAAGATGTAAATTGTAAGTTGGAGCCTTTATTTGGGTGAATGCAGTTAGATGGGTGGGGGACCCTTTTTCCTCTTCCAAAGAAAACATCCTTAGTTTATTCTGTTTGGAGGTCCCTCCGCTTCTGAGAACGGCAGAAACCAGCCTCCTCTGGGGCAGCTCTGGCTGGGAGCCAGTTATCTCACGCTTAGGAGCTCTTTATCATTTTAACAAGAAAAGCCCTTTTCAGGGCATCAGGTTAGCAAGAAAATAGCACAAAGAGTCAGTGTTTTTCTTAATTAAACTGCATCTAGAGTCACCTTGTCTGAAACACTGTTTTTGTAGTAGAAAATGATCAGAAGAACTTTTCCATGGGCTTCAGAAGAGAAGGGAAAACATGCCTTGTGTCATCAAAAACAAATTTAAGCCCAACTTTATTGAATAGCTTGAGCTTATTTTTAGGTCAGGAGGTCATATTTGCTCTGTTATGTTTCAAAATAATGCATGGAAACCTTTGTTGTCTCTGGGTGCTTACAAAAGAGGGGACAAAAAGAATGCAGATGTACTGATGACCCACCCCACCGACATAGTCCTTCTCAGGGGAGAATGGTTGCAGTTTGCATAATTCACCATTATTTAAACCTTTGCCTCAGTTTGTGACTGGGTGTGTAAAGCTTCTTAAATGTTTTCAGGAAGTCTAGATGATACAGCCCTAGGAAGGGAAGGGAAGCCAGCAACAGGGGACACTTGGGCTGTGCCGACACAGTGATGGGAAATGTTTTGCACAGGCCCCTACTCGGTAGAGAGCAGGCTGCGGGTGCTGAGCCTGTGAGGACGCTGGGAGTGAACAGGCTATTTGTGAGGAGGCAGAAATGCTTTTCAACAATTAGATGCACGCTGCCTGATTGTCTTTGAGCAACAGAGCACCAACACAGTATAGATATTTTTCACTTTTTTCTCCCCACTTTCCACTCTTCGAAGGGCCACAGAGCTATTACTGTGAAACTATAGTGAATAGAGATGGTGCAGGAATTTTGTAAACCCTTTAGCTCCTCTTCAACCCTACCTCTGCTGACCTTAGGTGAGAGGGGCTATTAGCCCTAGTCTCTCCCTGATTGTCGAGTTGCACCTGGTCACACGTTCCTTGTGGTGATGGTGTCGTCTCCAGCCTGCACGTCCCAGAGTGACAGGAGCAGGCCGGCCTGGCAGTGGGCACACCGCAGTGGGCACACCTCCAAGCTCTGTCTGCAGTTTGCATCGTGGAAAGTGAGTCTGGGGAGCCCATGGTGACAATGGGCAGGGCTGGATTCAGACATGAGGAGTGCAAGTCTTTTCACTTAGCCAAGAAACAAGACAAACCCATTAACAGACCCTCGAGAACCTAATTAGTCTGCTAGTTAGCAGTTTCCCAGTCCCCAGACGCACTGTCCGTTTTTAACACTGTTTTAACATGTTACTTCTCCTCAGTATTCAAAAGGCAAGGAAGCTATGCTGTGTCTTTGTTTTACATTTCTGACCCGGCACACAAACATCTTTTTTTGTCAGTTGTGTCAGTTAACTGTAACCGTGTGCCTTAATGGCTAATTTAGTAAAAGAGACTTCCAATGTATCTTTGGTTGCATTAAAGAACACTGCTGACATTTTATATATATATATATTTTATTAAATCATAACTGTGTACATTAATGCAATCATGGGGTATAATGTGCTGGTTTTATATACAATTTGAAATATGTTCATCGAACTGGTTAACATAGCCTTCATGGCATTTTCTTAGTTATTGTGTTCAGACATTTATATTGTACATTTAGTTAAATTTCACCTGTACCCTTCCAAGATGCACCGTAGATGTGGACCCACCAATTACCCTTCCTCCACCCATCGTCCCCTTCCCCTCCCTTGCCCCTTTCCCCATATTCTTTGCCGTAGTTGGGTTACAGCTTTCATATGAAAGCTATAAATTAGTTTCATAGTAGGGCTGAGAACATTGGATACTTTTTCTTCCATTCTTGAGATACTTTGCTAAGAAGAATATGTTCCAGCTCTGTCCATGTAAACATGAAAGAGGTAAAGCGTCTGTCTTTCTTTAAGGCTGCATAATATTCCATGGTATACATATACCACAATTTATTAATCCATTCGTGGGTCGATGGGTACTTGGGCTTTTTCCATGACTTAGCAATTATGAATGGGGCTGCAATAAACATTCTGATACAGATATCTTTGTTATAATGTGATTTTTGGTCTTCTGGATATATACCTAGTAGAGGAATTATAGGATTGAATGGCAGGTCAATTTTTAGATTTCTAAATATTCTCCAAATATCTTTCCAAAAGGACCGTATTAGTTTGCATTCCCACCAGCAATGTTGAAGTGTTCTCTTTTCTCCACATCCACGCCAACATCTCTGCTTTGGGGATTTTGTGATGTGGGCTAATCTTACTGGAGTTAGATGATAATTCAAAGTAGTTTTGATTTGCATTTCTCTGATGATTAAGGATGATGAGCGTTTTTTCATGTGTCTGGAGGCCGTGCGTCTGTCTTCTTCAGAGAAGTTTCTCTTCAAGTCCTTTACCCACCCTGCAGTGGAATCACTTGTTCTTTTCTTGCTAATACGTTTGAGTTCTCTGTGTATTCTAGTTATTAAACCTTTGTCAGAGACATAACCTGCAAATATTTTCTCCCATTCTGAGGGCTGTCTGCTTGCTTTATACTAACTGTATTCTTGGCTGTGCAGAAGCTTTTTAGTTTGAACAGGTCCCAGTAGTGTGTTTTTGATGCTGCTTCAATTGCCTGGGGAGTCCTCCTCATAAAATATTTGCCCAGGCCAATTCCTTCAAGAGTTTTCCCTGCACTTTCTTCTAGTATTTTTTTTGTTTCATGTCTTAAGTTTAAATCTTTAATCCAGTGAGAGTCTATCTTAGTTAATGGTGAAAGGTGTGGGTCCAGTTTCAGTCTTCTACAGGTCGCCAGCCAGTTCACCCAGCACCATTTGTTAAATAGGGAATCTTTTCCCCACTGAATGTTTTCAACTGGCTTGTCAAAGATCAAATAACGGTAGATAGCTGGGTTCATCTCTTGGTTCTCTATTCTCTTCCATACATCTATCTCTCTGTTTCTGTGCCAGTTCTGTTTTGATTACTATTAATTTATAGTATAGTCTGAGGTCTGGAAGCATGATTCCTCCTGCTTTGTTTTTATTTCTGAGTAATGTCTTGGCTATTTGAGGTTTTTTCTGATTCCATATAAAACGATGTATTAGTTTTTCGAGATCTTTGAAGTATGACAATGGAGCTTTAATAGGGATTGCATTAAAATAGTATATTGCTTTGGGTAGTATAAACATTTTGACAATGTTGATTCTTCCCAGCCATGAGCATGGTGTGTTTTTCCATTTGTTAACATCTTCAGCTATTTCTTTTCTTAGAGTTTAGTTCTCTTTATAGAGATCTTTCACGTCCTTTGTGAGGTAAACTCCCAAATATTTCATCTTCTTTGGCACTGCTGTAAATGGAATAGAGTCCTTGATTGTTTTTTCAGCTTGGCTATTGTTGGTACATATAAAGGCTACAGATTTATGAGTGTTGATTTTGTAACCTGAGACACTGCTGTATTCCTTGATTACTTCTAAGGGTTTTGTAGTAGAATCCCTGGTATTTTCCA
>CAUYRH010006370.1:0-52301 GCA_963574655.1 Perodicticus potto
TTTATATAGTGATTAAGAAAATGCTATGAGGGCTATCTCTCACAGTACGATCAAAATGTTTCTGATTGTATATGAAGCACATTCTGCCCTATGATTGTACCAATGTACACAATTATGATTTAATAAAATTATTAAAAAAAATATTATTCACATAACCTGGAAATGTTGCTTGCAGTTTTTAACTGCAGTATAGTTATAGGGTTTCCTGATACAGTAGTGAGGGTGGGGTGGAAAGGAAGAAGTGAATTAAATTCACTGCTCTAGGAACTGAAGTTGTATTCCCTTTGTAGAACCAAATTAGGCTGCCCCCAAAATAAATAAATAAAGACTTGTCACTTTTAATACCCCCAAGATGTTATTGAAAGAAACTTTTAAACATAGATTTTATCCTGGTAGTATTGGTTTTAAGCTGATACCCACTATGTATTATATATAACACACACACACACACACATTAACCGCCTTGTGAATCTTCCACGCAGAAAGCACTGTACTTAGCAAATTTGGCAGCAGTTTATTTAGTTGTAGTTTGATGATCTGATGAGCAATCAAAACGTTCCCATCTGTTTGCCAGGGAGGGAGTTTGGACATACACATCCCCGGCACTGTGTTCTGACTTCCCGAGTTTTCTGGCCATCTTGTCTCTGCCGTCACCTGTGCCCTGCTCACTAGAGCCCCATGCTCTCTGGGGCGCTACTTGCTGTGGTCCGGTCTCCTCTCCTCTCTCATCCAGATTCGCCTCTTTGGTCCCACCACCTCGCACGCGTGTGTACTGAGCACCTCGTCCTGGTGGGCACTATTCTAGGCATTGGGAATACAGCAAACAACAAACTAGAATACAATCCCCGCCTGGGCCTTGCATTCTAGTGGAGAAAAGAGAAAATAAACAAGACGAGTACATTCTAGAAAATGTCGACAACAGTGTCCAGTGCAGGGCAGTCTGGGAGCAGATGGCACACTGCGGAGAGAAAGAACAACAACCGAGGGGCTCTTGGGGTGACACCTTAGGGCTGGCTGGGCTGGTGTGGAGTCCGGTTTGGCCCGAGAGAAGGGGAGGGGAGCCGGCAAGACAGGCCACGGAGGCTGGTCTGAGGTTCTTGGCTTTGACCCTGAGCAAAGTTGGAAACCAAGAGAGGACTGTCCGCGGCCTTGGGAAGCCCCTGTGCAAGGCCCATGGAGCATCTCAGGAGCCCCGGGGGCTGGCCTGGCTCCTGTCCTTGGGAGATGCAATCTGTTTTCTGATGCTTCCACCTGGAACCGAGGACCAGGCCGGTTAAGCCCCTCAGAACCTGCTGTAAATGTGTTCCTAATCCTACTCCCAGACGCCTGTATAAAGTCGTACCCTGTAAGGAAATAGTACAAACATTAGCTATAACTTAATGAAATGTTGCATACAATTCCCTCCCTTTGTGAATTCAACACTTCTTGGTTGGCTCAGGGGTCTCCTCCCCGCCCCTCCCTCTGGCAGTGCCAGTAGCAGCCCGGGGGCCTCCCCAACACGTGCAGCAGAATTTGGGCCCCAGCACTGATGTGGCTTCACAGCTCTGGACTGAAAGCAGACTCTGCCCTCCCCTTTTCAACATCTCAATGAAGAATTGGGGGACAGATTTTCACCAAGTTAGCCAAGTGGCTTTTCCCAGAGCCTCATCTCCACTTAGGAAATGTGACCCCAAACCCCAGATGTGTCTAGTTCATCACCTTAGACTCCAAACAACCACTCTCCCAAGGAAAAGTGTTGTTTCTAGGGCCTAGTATGTCTCTTGCACTTGACACATGGTGTCGTTAAGCTGCAGACTGGGGTGGGAGGCTGGTGGGACTCAAAGATGGAAGATGAGAGATCAGAGAAGCTGTAGGAAGAGCAGCTTTCGGGTTTCACCTGTGCCATTATCAACACGCCACTGGGCACGGCCCTGCCCCGGCAATTCAGCACTTGGTTAAAAGATGCGTCCCACGGTGGACTCTGGCCCTGGGGCCTCTGTGTTCTGGGAAGAGATCTTCGGGTGGGGCTTCCTTCTGCAAAACGGTGTCCAAAACCCTGGGCTTCCCTAAGGATGTGTTCTCCAGGTCCCACCTGAATCCCCTCTTCCTGAGCAGCCTGCACACCCAGAGCTGAGCCCAGTGGCCCTTTGTTTCCTCGCCCAAGTATCTGCAGACATAGGGCTTCCTCCTTCTTGTTAGAAAGATTTCCTTCAGTGCCCATCTTGACTCCAGAATGACGCCAGAGAGACCTCCTCTGGGTTGCTGATGTCCCCGAGCCCAGCAGGTGGTTTCCTTTGCTGGCTTGTGAGCTCAAAGAGCAGCTGCGGGTGGGTGGTCACCGGTGGTGTGCTCACTGCACTGGGCGGCCTGCTTCTTCACCCTCCCCTCATCCACGGTCTTCCCAGGGGCCTTCCCCTCACAGCCACTGCTGGGGTGCCCTGTCCTTATGGCCAGTGCTGCCACGTCCTGCTTCCCGGGTCCCTCAGGTCTCCAGAGCACACTGGTCTGGTACTGGGCTGAGAAACAGGACAAGAAGGAAAGAAGCTGAGGTCCTGAACCTCAGGGCCCCCGACAACCCCCCGGCCTGGCCCTCACAGCCTGAGAGTCTTCCTAGTTAGCTTCTGGAACCAAATCTCTCCACAGAGTCAGGCAGGGCCCTGCCACAGGGGTGTCCCCAAGGCAGCTGCCTGGTTTGGCCCCAGCAGCGCCTGGCCCATGGAGTTGCAGCTGTTCTTACTTGGAGCTTCTCATATCTCTCTACCAGCACACACTTGCTGCCCTGGCCTCTCACACTGTGACCCTGTTAGCCCAGCTCTGGGACACAGAGTAGTGATGGCCCAATCCCAAGTCTCCCATCCAGGACTGGTGGAACTCTGCCTCGCCGGTCAGGCCTCCATTGTGTGGGGACACTCCAGACAATGGTTCTCCAAGCCTGACAGCTGAGTATGAGGCGGGAAGACCCCTCGTGCTGGGTGCTGATGAGCTGCAACCAAACTGAAATATGCGGGACTCAACGCGAGACCCCCTCGGACGCTTGCTCCTTCCACCCAACAAGTGCCCTCTGCCTGAGCGGCAGAGATCTTACCTCATTGTAGCTGCTCATTTATTCACTTGGGCTCTGGTCTCCTGTGTGACGCTGGGCCTCATGGTCCTCACCAGGAGTCACTGCCCCCACGATGACCTGCTTTGCCATCAGACCATGTCCCCTGGGGAAGGAAGGAGGGATGGAGGCAAAAATAATTTAGTTTATAAAATAACATCTTTTCTTTTAATAAAGTACCTATACACTTATTACTGTATTTGTGTCTAGAACTAGGTAAGGTGATTACTGGCTCATTTCTAAACCATGTGCTTTCACTTTTTGAGCGTTGCTACCATTTGGGTTTTATGTAGCATTCACCGTTTACAAGAACTTGATTGCCGCCTGCATTCTTCTGGGGCCTTTTCAAAAAATTTACAGAAGTGTTAAATGCCTTATGCTGAACGTCAGAGAAAAAGAAAAGAATTTTAACAACCACCATGTAAATGGTTGCTGAAAATGGTGAAATGGTGCTGGTAGAGAGATATGAGAACACATATGTTAATATGTGTATTTTTAATCTTTAAATGCACACATATATGTACATATACACGTGTTTAGACTTCTTACCGGCATAACTATTCATTGACAATTAATAAAAAGTGTTAGTAAAATTAATAGGTAACAACAAAATTCTTAACAATTATGAGAGATTAATACATACAAAAGATCCACATTTTTAAGGACTGCCTTACTTTTAAGTGGATATCTGTAAACTTAGGCTAAGCACAGCAATGTAATTCTGTGTGCTAATTAAAACAACACACAGACATTGTAGACATAAGTATAATAAAATTTCATTTCTTTATGATTTTCTAAAATTTCATCTTTTCAATATTTTAAATGGCTTTCCTCAATGAGTTGAAATTAATAAGGTTTCAGTATGAAAATATTACTTTTTTAAAGCTAAAGTCATCACTTCTTGCAGTTGAAGGGCTCTGGCTCAACGTAAAATCTCTTCACAAACATCGAAGTCATGGCATTTTGGAAATTGGGGGATGGGAGTGTTTTCTTGTACATGGTAGATAACATGTTCTATTACATAAAAGCTCATAATGGGTGGTAATAAATAATGAAAGATATGAAGTATCTAAGAATGACAAAAGAATTTAGGCCTATATGACCTCAGAGCTAAAATAACACACGCTCCCCCTTGTATCCTTCATCCATTAATTAGTGGACATAAATTATTTTTTGGTAGACATTGTTCAAGGAGTGTGTTTGAATGTGACAAATTTCATGTTGATATAAAAAAAAGGGAAGACAGATAGAACATGACTCATCTTGCATTAAATTCTTTTTGGATAGAGTTCATGGTTATGCACAAATGAAACACTGAGTGAAAAAGTCAATGAAATGGATGGAAATTGAACCATTCTAACTTAGAGAAAATGTAAAGCATGAAAAGAATACCTTTTTTACTTCTATTTACACTCGTTTGTTTAAAGTATATCAGAAGTCCTCACCATCTAAAGAAAGCTGGTATCTAGAAAATTCCCCTGAAAGGGATTCTACCTAAATTGGGGGATGAAAGTAGAGGGAAAAATGTTGAATGAGACTGTTTTGAAAAATTAAAGTAAATGATTGTACCTTATAGTTGAAAGTTAAGTATTTATTTCAATTATGGGTTAACTCTTAAAGTTTTCCTTACTCTTAGCCAATGACCTCCCTTTATTCCTTATCACAAAAGGAGGGTCAATCTCAGAGACTTGCTTCTCCTTTCTCAACTCAGGTCTATTGCACCCAGAGAATTCTCCACATTCCCTTCCACTGAAACGGAGGAGATGCCCTGACCCTTTCACTGGTCCCCTGCTCCCACCCCTCCTTCTGAAGGACTTTGTTTTGACCACTCTCCTCTTTCCCATCACCTACTCCCTTCGAACTTGACCATTCCCTCCAGTGTTAAACCTCATCTCTCTCATCTTTAGTAAGACAGTCCTTCTGTATTCTGCACCCCACGCTGTCCCCCGCACGCCACTGCCCTACTTCTCTGCCTTCTTGAAAGGGCCACACCCAGACGCAGCTGTGGCAGGCAAAGGTCACCCCTGAGGGGAGCCACTTTCTGGAACTGCCTTCTAGAGATGGGACCCAAATTCTAGTGGTCTGCGAGCCAGCTCTGCCACTGACAACCATTCTGAAGGCAGGACTGCTGTCTTGTAAGGGTGTGTCACGAGTTCACCAGCTGAGGAGCGAGTGTGTCCTTCAGGGCACTCTCTATGTGTCCACTGCCAAGACAACCAGCCAACTGGTACAGAAGTCAGAAATGGACAAGCTGAGACCTTGAATCTGCAGCACAACGCAGAGGGGACCAGCTCTCAGCTGCAGATGACCTCTCTGTCCATGTCAGGGTCACACAGGGGACCAGCCCTCAGATGTCCTCTCTGTCTGTGTCAGGGTCACAGAGACTCGGCCACAGAAGCAGATTGGAACGTGACATGTGTCACGTGGACCTCTGAGGAACAGGTGGACCTATGATAAACACGTGGCTTCCTCCAACAGAGACCTGAGAAGGCTTTGAGCTTGTAAAGCACAGGGGTCTGCCTGTGTGATCAGTGCAGTAATAACAAAAGAGATGTGTCTTTGCTTTCATTCATTTGGAAATAATTATTGATCACCCCATTTCCCACAGCTCACACAATGATGTAAGACCAAGAGGATCAATACTCAATAAGGGAATGCGAGTATTTGAAAAGAACTTTGAGGGTGGAATGAGCAGATACCTTTACTACTCAGACCTCGCCAGTGGGCATCACATCGGCTCATGTCTGTCGGGTAATTTTCCGTGACAGGCCGGGCTTGGTTGTGAAGACAAAGAGACGGAGAACAACAGCGGGACCCTGGGGAATCGTACAGTATAAACAAGAGGGCAGAAACTAGGACGGCTGTCACGATGCACCCAGATTGGCACCCAGGCCTGTGCAGGCTCCCTGAGAACGGCCAGAAAGCCGCGGGAGGCTTCCCAGAAGAGGATTTCTACGCTGGTTCCTGCCTGAGGAGCTGAGTGTGGCCAGGAAAGGCAGTCCCAGCTGAGAAGGGAGAGGACCGGACTCCGCGGTGCGTCTGCCCCACACAGTGAGGGGCCTCTGGGCCTCCGTGTTGGGAGAAGGGGGACAGCAAGATGGGGAAGGGCCAGGCATGAGGCCGGGCAGCTGGGGGCCGGGGGAGGGGAGCACACAAGGCCGGGAGGGTTGCTAGGGGGCTCCGGCTTTATTCTGGGGCATGGAGTGCTTACTAACAGACGAGAGATGTGCTCGCTGTTCGTGTTTTAGATGAAGTGAAGGACACGCCAGCGTGGAGCTTGGAAAACAGAGCTTTGCTGTCCGGTGTGGAGATTCACCCCGTCAGCCAGACTTTGGGGAACTGAGGGCAGGCTGGGGACGCGGACGGGTGCCGGAGCTGCAGAAGAAACAGGGCCAGTCCTGAGGGGCAGGTGCATCCAGCGGGGTGACCGCACCCTGTCTGTGGAGTCGTTAGCACCTGTTCCTCAGGAACGAAGTGGAGGATTCAACCGGGAGACAGAGGCGACCACCTGGCTCCCTCAGTCCCTTTGCTGATGGGGTGCAGTGACAATGCCTATGACAAAACCCCTCTCTCGTTAACCCAGAGCAGGCCCAGGTCTGCTTTTACTTCTTCAGAGCCTGGTTCAACTTCTCTGGTTAGTTAGGGAACATCACACATTTCGCTCTGTGTGACAGGCACTGTCCCAGCCCAGAGCCGATGGCAGGTATTGGAGTGTCGGAACGAAGGTGAGGCTTGTAGTTTTGCTTTACACCCCAGTTATTGAGTGTGGCCTTGACAAGGAGCCTGAGAAGTGGGAACTAAACCTTTTCACTGATTTGTCCTGTAACATTTCCTGTTACCAACCAGTATCCACTGGGTTTTCAGGCAAGGTCTTCAACTACCGTCTCTCCCAGTTTCCAACAAGGGAATGTACGAGAGAGAATGAATCCATGTCCGCAGCTCAGAGGTCTTTATTTTCTGAGTGCTCTGACTAAAAAGGCCTAAAGCAGGTGTCCCTAAAGCAGAGATGCCCCTCCTCACAGCTCCCTGGCCATCCCTGTCCCCCTCCACCAGTCCTGGGGCAGGAAGACCCCCAGATGCTGCCAAGGTGGCACTGTGGTCTCCTTAGCTCTCACCAGCACAGCTCATCAGGGTCCTTGGCCAGCCAGCCAGTGTAGACTAATTACCAAGAGGACCAATGAAAAATTAGTGTATCAGGAGATTCAAAAAGAAAAAGGAAAAAAAACAGGTTGCTGAGCAACCCAGCTCCGTCAGCAGAGGGAGATGCTATTTTTACACCGAGAAGGTGGCTGTAGTTGATGCTGTAGAAACTCTGCCTCAGCCAGGAAAGGACCTCCCAGGGTGAGCCGCGTGACGCCACGCCCTCGTCACTTGGCCACGCACGTCCCCAGGCCGCTGGGGCCAAGGCTCCAGGGACTCTGTCCTGGAGTCTGCAGAGTGTCCTGTGCTACTCATCCCGAGTAGCCACCAGCACACCTAACTACAAGTGCATTTTGGAGACATTTACCAAATACCTCTCTGCCCTCTCACGGAGGGGAGGGCATACCCCGTTTAGCACTGGACACTCCACGTGCAGGCGTTTCCAGTGTTCTCACCTGAAAACGTGAACCTCTAAATTGAAAGTCACCCTCAGCCATTGCGAGCAGCCCTGCACTCTGTTACTGGCTTTGCTCTGGGAAAGCAGGGGGGACAGTGGCACATGGCAGCCAGCTGGGCTCTGGGCTCTGCGCCGGGTCTGCTGTCTATTACAACTCCTCTGGCATCTTTTGCACATGAAGAGCTATAAATCTAGGTTTTCTCAAGCTGCTACTTGTACAATTGATTTTTTTGAACCTGAATGCAGGCCTTGACATAAATCTCTGTTTACTCTTATCTTGAGGTTTTAGTCAAGCATTCTAGCCTGTTGAGGGCTTCTATACTTCAAGTCTGTCTTTTATCACTTTAGCTCCATCTCATAAATTTGTCCTCTAAAGACTTGATAAACATGTCTTTTCTGGCATCACCCAAATAGCTGAAAAACGTGCTAAGCATGTCACTGAGAGAGACGGGCAATGTTCCTCCAGAGACGGCCCTCCTTGTGCTAATTCTCTTTGGGTATATAGTTCCTAAATCAGCTGTCATGTTGAACCAACTCTTAGCCAAGCCATGTTTTATTCTCAGAAAACCATTTTTAACTTTAGTCATCTGAGACGTGGTGTGAAGGCACCGTGGGTCTTTGAAGTAATGACAGGAAGTCCAGGTAGTGAAAGGCAAGGTGGACTCCGGCCATGAACACGTCAGCTGTCCTGCACCAAGAAAGCTCAAGCCACAAAAGAAGGATTTTCATTGTCAGCCTTGATCTGAAAGCAAAGAATGAGTCAACTAAAGGCCAAATGACCATCATTGAGAAGCAAATTCAAAGGACTAACACGACACAATCTTAAAAGCTCAAAGGTAGAGAATGCTATTAATGTCATTCAATTCCAAGTCCTATTTAAGCTCCATAAAATACCTGTAATGTTCCTTCCCACTCAGAAACTTTACTGTACTTTGACGATACAGTTAGCACGGTGCTGTGAGCTTATATGGGGAGATATTAAGGAAAGGGACAGCAGCAAAGGGCATGGGACAGGGTGACTGCAGACCCAGCTGCACAGACTCGCCGAGCTGTTCAGGCTCCCGAGACAGACAGATCTGGTTCAAATGTGAGCACTGTGCTCGACCAGCTGTGTGACCTCCATCAAGTTAATTGAGCCTAATAACTGTGAGAACTGAATGACTTCAGAAAGTACCCAGCACATAGCAAGAGATCAAAGCATTCACTTTTTTAAGGTCTGACAACTAAATAGGAGATGTGCTATAATATGGGACTCTGAGTGAATGGACAGAAAAACAGCTGGACTTTTGGCAGAATCTGGTCAGTGACTGGACAGTAGTTAAAACAGCCGTGTCAGCATTCGTTCCCTTCTTTTGACAATCCTGTTGTGGTTGTGTACCATTTGGGAAGGCTGAGTGCAGGACACGTGGGAATGCTTTTAGGTAATTTTCACAAACCTTTTGTAAGTGTGTGACTACTTCAAAATGGAGTTAACAGGATTTAAACGTCATGTCCTTTACATGTGTGTCTGCCTAACTCCGTGAGTTTAAGACCTGGGCGAGGAGACAGGACATGAGAGAAGAGGTGGTTTGGTGCCAGAGGGCACAGCCCAGGTCGCAGAAGCTGGACACAATGGCAGGCCCACAAACCCTCTAGAGCCCTCTTGTTCAGTTCACGCTCCCAGAATCTTCTCAAGCTCATGTCAGCCTTCCATCGGACAGAATTGCGGCTGAGCCAGGGCACTCTCAGGACAGGAGCAACTGGAGATGAGTCCGAATGGGAAAGCTCAAAGGTCTGCAAGCAGAGCTACAGCCCAGACTCCAGGGGGAAGGGGCGTTACCAGGCACCCCAACCGCAAGGCGACTCCTGGTAAGGAAGGAGAGGACAAGGTGCACGTGGGCCTTCTGGGCTCCATTTCCCTCAGCTTTGTTCACCGCCGAGGGCAGTGGGGAAGCAGCCCCACTGTGATCCGGTGCCAAGGTGCAGGGGAGGTGGGGACAGAGCTAAGTCACCAGAGCACCTGGACCCTGGGGCCACTTGATGCCCACTTTGGAGTGCCTCTTGGCCATCTCCACCTGGGTGGGGAAACCCTGGGGAACCAGAGGCCAGGAGGGGCACCTGCTGTCTGCTGTCCACATGGCGGCCTGGGGCTCCATTATGTCAACTCCTGTCTCTGTCAGTTTCTTCCAATGGTACCAAGAAGCTTGGAACTGGGGATTGTGCGGGTAGGATCCCAGTGGCTTCTGTTCACAACCCACATAAACATTTTTTTCCTCCTTTTTCTCCCTAGATGATTCATCCCTGGGACGAGCAGGGTGGGATCGGTGGGGGAGAATTAGTTTGGAATAGGACTTTGGATTGATGAATATGGGCAGCTGCAATAGATCATTGGGTTAAAAACGAGAACGTCCAAGGTGGATTTTCTCCATATAAGCAGGAGAAACCCCTTCAGAGTCTGTGATGCCAGAGGGTGACCAGCGGTCACTAATAACCGGACATAAGACTTACGCCCTTTTGTTGCCTGAGACTGAGCTGAGCTGCCCTGTGACCACCATGATCACTAACCAGCCAAGGATACACTATAGGTTGTTTGGATATTTTTTTCAATTCAAGTAAGGAGAAGAAAACAAAATAGGAAGAGACAAGAATAACAAAAAGCGTCACACTCATGTCTTCTCCTCGCTCTCACATCCTACAAGCGTTGAGGATTGGGCTGGCGATCTGGGACTGCAGCCACTTGCAGCAGGGTGGATGGTGTGGGCATGGGTGACGGTGGACAGGAGACAAAGCCGGTTACAGCAGCTGTTCTGGGCAGGGGAGGGGACCCCCTCAGAACGCCGGCATCAGGTCCCACATGATGTTGATTAAGACTCGTAGGACTCCAGCGGCCTGGTTCTCCTGGGCTGAACCTGAGAGGCTGAGAGGCCTGATTCTGAGGTAGCCACCCTGCAACAACAGGGGAGGACAAGCCAAGGTGCAGGGAGGTGGGGACAGAGCTAAGTGACCAGAGGACCTGGACCCTGGGGCCACTTGATGTCCACTCACTCCTGAAGCTGATCTGTTACATGAACTTAACAATTGTGTGCGTCAACACATCGGAAAAGAGATAATATGGGGAAAAATCCTTTACATGTGGGATTGGCACGAATCAAAGCTAGTTTTAAATTGCTTGAAAATCCTTGCACGTTCTTACCATGAAAAGGGACCCTTTATGAAATGAGGATGGTGACAGGCCACAGGGCACCAGGAGGGCTGGGACCACTGGTCTTCAGCCACTAGTTATGACATATTTACCATGTTTTTCACAATCTATGCATGGAACAAAATTCAAATTGTACCTCGTAAATCTATTAAAATAAACAGTTGTTTTTTCTATTTTAAGAAGGCCGTCTAGCAAGAAAGTGATACTGAGATTGCTGGAAAATTCTTCTGTTTTCTGTTAGAATTCAAAAGTGTGAAGTCAGCCTGGGTAGGGGATAATGGTAAACTTAAAATCCTGTGTGGACCTGGCCTGCCTGGGGATTGCTTCAGCAGCACAGAAATTAAATCCTCTGTTTCTTTATTAACTCGAACATGAGGACAGCTCTTTGCTTCCAGATGGAGTTGTGGGTAAAGTTACAGAGATCTGATATCATCACCTCATGACTCACAGCCACGTTTATCCTCTTCCCATTTGGAGGCCTGTTTTTCCCATTCCCTTTACAATGTTTATAATTTCTCAGTGAAAAGCAGGACAATCCTTTGTACCTAGCAGGTCCCCACTGAGAAACACGGGGACACAGTGGGGCCTTTCTCTACCTGCCTGGGGGAAAAAGACTATCTGGTTACAATGGCTTAATGTCTTTGTCATAAGGGGAAGGTAAGGGGTGGTTGACAAAGCTCAATGAATGTCTCCTGACGGCAAAGATTTGAGGTGTGGGATACAGATCAAACAGCCAGAGCAGGCGGCACAGACCGACTGGCTAATCATTGCCCCCCCCCCTCGTCTGTCTACCCCAAATTTCCCATCCTGAAAAGCCGACACCATCGAAAGCCTTCAGGCCGCCTTCCTGCTTCCATCCCAGAGAAGCGTCTCATGGAGTGTCTGTTCCACTCCTTGGCGACATTTGCTGCCCCTTAAGGAGTGGAACAGACAGAAAGAGCCATTTCTGCGCTTCAGTCTGGGGGTGACTTTCTGTTGGCAACTTGACAAGGAGAGCCCCCAGCCTCTGTAAACCACTGTGGTCTGCGGAGGAATGAGGGACCAGTGAGCAGTAGCGAGTGAGGAGTGTGTGAATAAATGTGCAATAATCACGGCACTGCTGAGCTCCTGGTGGGAACATGCCTCCACGCCTGGCTTAGGGTCCACAGAATTCTTCCATAGTCAGTGTAGTATCGATTCAAAGGACACGCCGGTGACGAAGAAAGAGGATTTCTGAGATTCTCACCCATTCCTGCCAGGACCAGGAGAGGCCCAGGGAACTTCCAGTTCTGTAAACATTTCCCAACGTGTGTGCTGGTCAGAAATGGCCCCTGAACGAGGTGGCCCCATCCGGAGTGCCCAGTGGGGGTGCGCCCTCGGGATCCAGTGGCCAGCAGGACTACTGGTTTTTCTCCGGTGGTAGCTGGCATATTTCACCAAGAACAATGAGAACACCGCCGTCCACAGATGTCAGGCTTGAACGCACACATTCGGACCACGGGCGACAATGTGCTTCCGTGTAAGTGGCAGTTGGTGTGCACAGCCAGCCGTCTCACTGAGGCTGTCTCTCTTTCCTGGGGGACCTGGGGTCAGTGTTCCTTAGCAGGCAGTGTTGCAAAGGGACTTACACCACACATCATGTATTCTCGAAAAGGCTGATATTGGCCCCAAAGGGACAAAATTTAGTTCTTGGGAGAGGGGCGAGAATACTAGGTATCACTGTGTTGTGGCCCTGCAAGCTCAGTGCTACCCCCTAAAAATCTTATTTCTTCGTATTTAAGTCCTGTCATTGGGTTTTCTTGGACATCACTCAAGCAGCATTGACACTGAGCTCAAAGATACAATCTCAGGCATGAAAAACTAATAGGTGGCCGGGACTGGAGGAACTGTGATTGCTTGAACTCTGCCTGGTTCACAGGTGTAGATATTTCAATGACTTATGTATTTAGCTTGAGGTCATTGTATTTCCTAAGTCTGAGGACTAATTCCTCTCAAATACTCAACGAGCCAGTTGGTCTGTCCGTGGTGCTGTCCCCTCTAACGGGACGGTGTCAGGCCTTTCACTCCATCCTTGGCTCCCCTCACCTTGGCCTTTCAATGTTCCGCATCCCTTAATCCCTCACATTTATTGAGCGATTTTTCTGAGCTAGACAGAGTTGAAGGCACTTGGCACATCAGCAAACAAAGCAAAGCTACCAGCCTTGGCAGATGTTTCTGTCCAGTAGAAGGAGCAGGGCGACGAGAAACAACAGGACACGTATGAATGATAGAGGACTTTGGGAGGTCTGAGAGCTTTGTGAGAACTGGAAAGGCGAAGCCAGGTACGGGGGTGGAAATGTGGGGAGAGAGGGCCAGAGCATGCCGAGGAGGCCACGGTGACCTCTGAGAAGGTGCATTTGAGCAAAGACTTTGCGGAGCTGTGTGAATCCTCTCTGTAAATAAATGTCTGGTGGAAGAGAGTCCCACACATTCCAGCATGTCTGCAAAACAAGGAGGCCAGTGTGGATGGAATAAAATGAGTGAGCAGAGGGAATGGAGGAAGGTGAGCTCAGAGAAGCAAAGAGCGGCAGGGCCCAGTGGGCCATCAGAAGAACTCTGTCTTTTCCCTTCATCATAATGTTTCACACCGAACTATTTTGAGCAGGGAAATAATGACATGATCTACATTTTGAAATGGTACCTCTGGCTTCAGGGACCACGGGTAGGGATAGGAAAACCAACCAGGAGGTGCCTCTCAGGAATCTAGGTGAACACTGAAGCTGTCTTATAAAATAAAGTGAAAGTGGAAGTGATGGGAAGTCGTCAGGTTGCAGATGTATCTTGAAGGCAGAACCAACATGATTTGATGATGGATTGGATAGGAATTGAGAAAGAGTTTTCCTAGATAACTCCAAGCACTTTGGTCTCAGCAGCTGGAAGGACTGAGGAAGAAGATGGCCTGTGGAGCCCCCGGCTGAGAGAGCTGCAGGGCAGGTGAAGTCCCTGCTAAGCATAGAGGTGAGGGGAGGATTCTTGGAAACTTGTCTACCTATGCGTCCTGCATTGCCAAATGAGATGGTTTGGGAGGAGAGGACAGAACAGGGAACACACAGAGGCATCAGGAGATTAGAGTCTAGAGTAGACCCAAGAATCTGGGGTTCCCTTGTGACTGACATAAATAAAGATAAGGCAAAATGAGATTGTCCTGATAAACTGAAGGCAGTTAGTGTTGACGAGACTATGAGTACTGGGTAGGAAAGGGTAGCATAACCTTAGTCCCAAGATGTGGGCCTCTTCTTTCTTCATAACCATTTTTCAGTTCATTAATTGTCTCTTCAGCTGTGTCTGATCCACTATTTAACCCACACATTGATTATTGTATTCCTTAAGTGATTTATTTGTTTTTAAATCTAAGCTTTTAACATGGTTTCTGTACCTCACTCATATTTTCAGTACCTCACTCCTGTTTTCATGTTTTTCGTTATGCTTTTAATGTAATAAACATTTTCATTTATTTTAAACTCCTTTGTATTGTATATCTGATATGTCCATTTCCAGAGTATGTGAGTGACAGATTCTGCTATTTGTTGTTTCTGCTGCCTCTGCCTCCATATGGCAGGATTCTTTGAGCTCATTCTTACATGGGATTCTATCTGTAGAAGTTCCATGAGAGATTACAGAGAGATATGCGCCTCTAGGGGGGATCTTACTCAGTTTTTCCAGAATACTTCTTGGGCTACCAATCTGGCAACACTTTAAAATAAATTTCGTATTTAATTTGTGTTTATAGGGTAAATCTGAACCCTAAACCAAGCCAGTTGATGAATACAGATTCTCATTGGAGGCATAGTCCCCCCTTCCAAAGAAGCAAGGCCAACATAGAGATTTTTCCATCTTGTTTCTCTTTCTCGTTCACACTGTCACTGAGCATCTCTGGGCTCTGGCATTGGGGGGAGCCTCTGTCCCTTCATTGTCTTTGCACAGCAGGGCCAAAGACATCTCTTGGCTCCCTGCATGGTGTAAGTAATTAGCAGCAGCAGACACTGTGGGTCTCTCCCAGCTCTGGGGACCCACACTTCCACTTACCACAGCCCTGAGAAGCTCAGCCACACATTTACAAGGATTTTTGAAACATTCTATCTAACATTTCTAGTTTGTTTTGTGGCAAGAGAATTTTTAGACCACCTACACTACAATTATTGCCAGAGATAGGTGCAGGTTTTTTTTTTTTTTTTTTTTTTTTTTTGCTGTCAATAAGAAATTTACTTGTTTTAAAAAGAATTGTCCAGAAAAATTTAACAGGTTTATTTGTAATTGTTATAAAGTTGAACTCCTGACATTTGTTCACTGAAACATTTAGACTCGAATTAATGCTGCACATCCCTGCATTTATATTAAAAATTCACACACAAAATGAAAATAGAAAAACTGCCAATACCTGATATCTGTCTTTTATTTTTTCCAGTCGCAATCATATACTTAAGTATCTTGCCCCATGGGGGAAAAATCTAATGTTCAGAACTACCAATAACAGGAAAAAGAGAATTTTTTTTTTTTTTTGAGAATGAAATGTTTTACCATCATAGTGGACTCTTTAAGCATGGCACATTCTCCACGTATGTGGAGTGCTAGCTGGATGTCTTTTGGCATAATTGTTACATGTTTGGCATGGATAGCACACAGGCTGGTGTTTTCAAAAAGGCCAACCAGATAGGCCTCACTTGCCTCATGCAAAGCACCAATAGCTGCGCTCTGGAAGCACAGATCTGTGTTAAAGTCCTGAGCAATTTCTTGCACCTGACGCTGGAAAGGAAGTTTGTAAATCAGAAGTTCAGTGCTCTCCTCTTCCTCCTCCTTCTTTTTTAGCATATTTTTCTAATTAAATCATAGCTGTGTACATTAATGCATTTATGGGGGTACAATGTGCTGGTTTTATATACAATTTGAAATACTTTCATCAAACTGGTTAACATAGCCTTCACTGCACTTTCTTGATTATTGTGTTAAGACATTTATACTCTACACTAGTAGATTTGACATGTACCCTTGTAAAATGCACCATAGGTGTGGTCTGACCCATTACCCTCCCTCCACCCATCTTCCCCTTTCCTCTCCCCTCCCCCTCCTCTTTCCCCTTCATCTTGGGCTGTAGTTGGGTTAAAGCTTTCATATGGAAGTGCGGATGTGGAGATAAGGGAACACTTCTGCACTGCTGGTGGGAATGCAAACTAATAAGTTCCAAACTTTGGAAAGAAGTTTGGAGATCACTTAGGGATCTAAAAAGAGACGCAGCATTTGATCCTGTAATTCCTCTACTAGGTATATATCCAGAAGACCAAAAATCATTTTATAACAAAGATATTGGCACCAGAATGTTTATTGCAGCCCAGTTCATAATTGCTCAGTTAGGGAAGAAGCCCAAGTGCCCATGGACCCACGAATGGAATAATAAATTGTGGTATATGTACACCATGGAATATTGTGCAGCCTTAAAAAAAGATGGAGACTTTAACTTTTATGTCTACATGGATGGAGCTGAAACACATTCTTCTTAACAAAGTAGTTCAAGAATGGAAGAAAAAGTATCTGATGTACTCAGCTCTACTAGGAAACCTATACATAAGCACCCACACTTCCATATGAAAGTTCAGTGGACTTCTGGTAACGTCTGATTTCACCAGGCCTGTAGCGAGGAGGTTTCTTCACCCCTCCAGTAGAGGGCGCACTCCTGCGAGGGCTTTTGTAGCCGTTGCTTCCTGGGTGGTTTACCACCCGTGGATTTGCGGGCAGTCTGCTTTGTACGAGCCATGGTATGCAGACTCCTTACTTACCCCCCTTCTCCTTTGGCTGAGCTAGAGGCAGCGCTGGCGTTAGACACCGAGGGTGGCACGGCGGCGGCTGTGAACACCAGGTGCAATTTTATTTATCTACAGTTGCTTTGGCACTGTGTACAGCCTATGTTGGACACACGATTAATATTTGTTACGGAGATGAATAAAGACATCAAGTTATATAAAATGTGTAAACTCTCAGACTTAGTTATGGTAGAGTTCCCCCTCCCTTTCTTTTCCTCCCTCCCTCTCTCGCCCTCTCTTCTCTCCCTGTCTCCCTCTTCCTCCCTCCTTCTCTCTGACCCTCTCTCTCCCGCTCCCCACCCACCAGAAGAGCACAACAGGCTATTTTACTTATTTCTGTCCTCCCTCCCGGCACACAGATGCATTGCATGTATCTACATGTACAATAGATGTGTAGACCTAACAGAGAACAACAGAACGTAATTGTTCCTTCAGCACTTCTTGCCCAGACGCCCTAAGAGAGGACCCCACGTTGGAAGTCCGCAAACCCGCGCCAGCTGTGTGATTCTCTGTGCGGTCCGCACCTCTGTGCACCTGTAGGATCCCTGCTTAACAGCCTGGGAATGGCTGCGCTTCTTTCCGTGGAGTGTGCCGCCACCTAGTGGCCTGTGGCCGCAGGCGCGTGCAGCTGTGGGCCGGCTGCGCAGGTGCCGTGAGTTCTGTGATGACACCAGCCGGGCGCGAGTCGGATACTTAGCTCACTGCCTCTGTCGAGTCTTGGCGTCCCCTGTATTTATATCCTTCTCTTGCATTATTCTTGCGTTGTGTCCAGTCATCCCTTAAGCGCTCACAGTTGAAGATGCTTGTAATTTTCTTAAAGCTGAACTCACTGAGTGTTCAGTTGATCTGACCCATAGCTGTGGTTATCAATCAAAAGGAGGTGAGTTGCACTTGTGGAGCTGTTTCTGTGTTCCTGATTAACTGTGTGAGAGCACATTTTACAGGAAATTCAAGACAAATACACTGTAGTTTACTAAAGTAGTTTATGTCAACTTTAGGGATGTATTATTATTATTATTAATTTTTTTATTTTTTGAGACAGAGCCTCAAGCTTTCACCCTGGATAGAGTGCTGTGGCATCACAGCTCACAGCAACCTCCAACTCCTGGGCTCAAGCGAGTCTCCTGCCTCTGCCTCTCAAGTAGCTGGGACCACAGGTGCCCACCACAACGTCCAGCCATTTTTGGTTGCAGCCGTCATTGTTGTTTGGCGGGCCTGGGTTGGATTCGAACCCACCAGCTCAGGTGTATGTGGCTGGCGCCTTAGCCTGTTGAGCCACAGGTGCTGAGCCTAGGGATGTATTATTAAACCAAAGCCACGTGGCTCAAATGGAATGAAATTATGTGTAGGGGACTTTTGTCTTGATAGAATAGTTAAAATCTCAGGCAGGGAGCCCTGCTCTGCAAGGCGGAGCAGTGAGGGGAGGGCAGGGCAGCACGGACCCCCCACCCCTCTGAGGCCCCAGCAGGTGCGCCTAGCAGCCTCTACCACTTTCTCTGTCTTCCCCGGAGACCTTCCCGCCTGAGCTCACAAAGCTGTGGGAAATTGCAAAGACGCTCACCTCCCTCAGGTGGGGGCCCTCCTTTTAATTTCTAAGGGAACACGTGCGTTTTCTCCTCTAGTTTTGCTCTGAGGATGGAGATGCGATAAAAGAAGCATCTAAACCTTCTCCTAGAGGTCCTGGAAATGCATTTTGGGAAATTGTTTCATAACCATAATCCCAGTTTGCCAGGAAGGAGGCTTTTTTTTTCTTTTCTGAGTGATCCTTCCAGATACTTATCACATAGCAAAAAAAAAAAAAAAAAAAAAAAGTTTTGGAGGAGACATGCACCATGACTAAGACCACACAGTTCCCAACTCTATGCAGTTACTAATGTACATGAAAAAGCTCCATTCTGGATGCTTCCAAAGGTTGTGCACAGTCAGTTCACAAAACACTGTGGGGACTGCGGCCCACGGCCATGTTGAATCTCAATAAAGGTGCAGGTGAAAACTCAGCAAGGGTTTGCTGTCCTTTCTAAGGCTTGTCATAGGCCTGTAGTGTCTAGATCCTTTTAAATTGCACACATAGTAGCCGCTCCATAGCTGACCACCTCCCCACATTGACACCTTCCTTACATTGACCGAGTTTTCATAGACCAGATGTGTACCACATGAACGTACCGTATCAGTACAGCAGCCCTGGTTCTTCATGTTCACTAACTTGTTACAGTCCCTGGGGGGTCAGTTTACAGAGGTCCTACTGTATTTTATAACCTACTTTTTTGATCCCTTTTTACAATGCCCAGTGATATTAATGAATGGTTTTTATTCACTCATTCACGTGACACCAATATTGTGCTATTAATTGCTGCACACAGTGCTGGGAGATGCCCTGAGGAGCCTGCAGTGTATGTTCTTAGACAGACCCGTCCACAGATGAGGATGATACAAGTGGAGAAGTTCCATGAGAGCTCTGCCATGTGGCCACCATAACCCAGGAGTCTCCTCTGGCCAGGTCAGCAATAGCCAGGGGAGTGGAAGTTTAGGTAATGCTTGAGTGTGTCACCAAGATCCCTGGTTCTTTTGGTTAAAGGGCTGATTCCCACGCACCTGGTGTCTGATAACATGAGTGGAAGGGCTGAGTGAGCAGCATCCACACTGGTGGTGTCCTCAGTAAACCCTTTTGGCTATAAGGTACATTTTGCATGAGATACAAATAATGTCACGGGCAGAATTTTTTTCAAATGACTTGTATTTTGGTAATAGAAATCTATCTATCTATCTATCTATCTATCTATCTGGCCTGATAATTAAGTTCATGAACTCATCCTAGAAAAAGTGCTACTTACCTCATTGCTGTGTATCACTGAGTATTCCCAAGCACTCCCCTTGGGAAGCTATGAACCAGTGCTGGTGCCTAGTCCACCCTTCAAAGCAATGTTGGAACTCTTTTTCTGGAATAGCCATTAAAGCTGTCACTGTATTACCCTTGATGTCCTGAATGTCATCAAAATATCTTGCTTTCAATATTTCCTTTATCATTGGGTAAAGAAAAAAATCATTAAGAGCCAGGTCTGGTGAGTAGAGAGTTTCAATACAGTTATTTCTTTTACTGGCTAAAACTCCCTCACTGACAGTGCTGTGTGAGCTGGTGCACTGCTGTGATGCAAGAGCCGTGAGCTGTTGGCCAAGCTTTGCTGTTAAGATTTTCCTGTTTCTGTACCGATGTTTACTTAATGTGCTGTATTTCCCATAGTCAGCCAATGACTTGACATACAATTAGATGAATTTTTGAAAAGTTTTCATCAGTTCTTCTCATTGCTGGCTGCTCTGATGTCTCTTCATCAATGACACTTTCTCTCCATTTAGAAAAACATTTAGTATATTTGTACACTGCTGTTTTCTTCATGGCATTCTCCCCATAAACTTGGACTAACATGTCCCTAATTTCACTTCCACTTTTGCTGAGTTTAACAAATATATGAATGTTTGTTCGTTCCTCTAATTCAAGCTCTGACATTCTCTCAATGGCACACAAAATCACACTACAACAATAACGAACACCTCTTAGCAGAACACCAGCACATGTCAACACAGACACAACTGTGAGATATTGATACACCAGGTCATGAGAGCTGACTGAGCTGTCCGTACAGTGCTATCAACATAGGAGGGTAGGGTAGCAAGTTTGTGAACTTAATTGTTAGACCTCATATGTAGGATGGAGGGGCAGAATTGAATAGACAAAATGAGAAGAAATAACTCTAGAAGGGTACGGGGAAACTTACTAAATACAGAATACAAATGTCTTCATACAATAACTAAGAAATTGCCATGAAGGCTATGTTAAACATTTTGATGAAAATGTTTCAGATTGTATATGAAACCAACACATTGTACCCCTTGATTGCACTAATGTACTCAGTTATGATTCAATAAAAAAAAAAGAAACATGATAAATATTCTACTACAAATGTCAAAAAAAAAAAAAAAGAAAGAACTCACTGAATTCACTTGTGGCTTCTTGGATTAATGCAGTTATTATCTCCCTCACACTGCATACCTGGTCAAGGTATGTAGGATGTACCTTGTTGCTACATCCTCACCTAGGGAACTATTTATAAAAGGGTGGGATTTATTTGTATCTTTTTATTTTTATTTTTTTTTGATACAGAGTCTCCCTATGTTGCCCTCGGTAGAGTGCCGTGGCATCACAGCTCACAGCAACCTCAAATTCTTGGGCTTAAGTGATTCTCTTGCCTCAGCCTCCCAAGTAGCTGGGACTACAGGCGCCCACCATGATGCCCAGCTATATTTTGGTGTTGTCATTGTTTAGCAGGCCCGGGCTGGGTTCAAACCCACCAGCCCTGGCACATGTGGCCAGTGCTCTAACCACTTAGCTATAGGCGCCAAACCAGGATTTGTTTGTGTTTAGGGAGTGCCTTACTATCTTACAGGGTGAGGTTTAGATGTCTTTAATTTAAACATTCTGTTTTCAAAGGGTTGATATTCGAAATTAGTTGAAAATGTCTATTTCTGTCAGCCAAAGCATTGCCCAACCTTCTGGTTTACTAAAGAACGTGTAAGGTACCAGGCAAGCCTAGAACGAATCTCAGCTTCTTGTAGAAGCAGGTGCAGCCAACTCAAGTCTTTTAAAAGTCTGGTTTTGTTTGTCATTTTCCTTTTTTGTTTAAAGAACAAAAACAAAGGCTTAAGAAACCACACAGAAGGTTTCTTAAGCATCAAAAGCTCTTACAAAATCACAAAATGATGAGTTAAAGGCAAAGCCATGAGAAACAGATGCATCAAATTTTCCTTTAAAAGCACATGGTTTTAAAAATTAGGAGGAAAGAGCCTTTGACAAAATGTGTGGAGGGCTTTCCTAGGCCTAGAAAGCTTGATAAACGACTTGCAGAGTTTTGCCAAAGCTAATCAGCCTCCAGCTGAGCCTGCTTCAATGAAACGTCTTCACGTGTGTGACTTTCATGATTGGAAATAAGTAACATTGAATAGCAGAGAAAAGTGACATCATAACACCTCGGAACACCTTAGCCATGGCTGAGGCAGAAGAACTTGGGCAGAGAAGTAGATGAGCCTGTAAAGGTCTCTAAACTTTCAGACATGTTTAGGGACTCATTTGGCACGGCTAGTAAGGGAGTGTTTGAGTAAGGAATCTCACTGGAAACTGGAGATATTCAGGACAAAATGAGAAGATGCTTTTCTGCATCCAGCACATGGCCAACACCATTGCATTTGGAACTCTGAAGATAAATATGTCCCAGCCATTAACAGAAGCATAAGTCATGTAGATTCAAACCCCACTCCTGGTAACAATTCTCTATCAGTCCGGGTCCAATCAGCCAAGGAAACCACACAGTAATTTGAACAGGAGAAATTACTATCACATCAGTAATTTTACAGATCTAATTCAAATGCAACATTATTGAGCATGAAACAATTTAGAAAGCTAATTGGTATTGACTCCATACCAATTTCCAGAGGACCATCAGACCACCAGGAGGCCAAAGGGCCCAGAGACGCTAAGGCGTGATGGTTAAGGGAGGTGACCCCAGAGTCACGCACCTGAGTTCACATCCTCCTCTTTAGAATAAGACCTTGGGGTGTCACCTCCCTTCTGTCTGAGCATAAATGGAACTAATAATCATAACCATAACCTTATTCAAATTGACTATCATGATACTCAATTTTAAAGTGATTAGAAAAGTGCCTGGTACACAGTGCACACTCAGTGAATTCCTCTACTATTATTTTTCTTTATTCTTAACATATTCTTACCTGCCCCAGAATCTGTCTTGATAAAGATTGGACCAGCCAAGGCTGACTGTACCTGGGAACAAAGGAGATGCTTCCTGCCTTTTATAATTTGAGAGTTGACAAAATAATTAGAACTATCTTCCGAATCTGCTGCATAACACCTTTGAAGTTTTGCTTTTAATTTCTAAGTCTTGCCTTACCCACTATATTATCAGAGGCAAGTACTAAAATCATTTTTAAATAGAAAATGATTTGTTTGCAGCAGGGGAGTGCAGTACAATTTACCCACTCCGCGGCATTGATTACTGTGCCTTAAAGCTTCACATGCACATCTGTGTGGGGAGGGCTGCAGTGGGGGGCTCACCAGACCCATGCGGAGCACACATGAGTAGTGATAATTCACATGTTCCATACAGACTGTGTGAATGGGAATACACCCCTGTCAAGCTTTTTGAGCAGGCGGAGGGTACTCAGCATTTTTCTCTGTGTTCTCTCAAATGACATCATGGGGAAAGGCCGAGGTTTCCAGAGACCCAGCACCAACTATTCTCACTTTCAAGGGGAAGATTGACATGAACCCCTGTTGACACCAAATGAAGGGAAGTCTGGACTTGTGGCTTTGCTTATTCACATGGTCACAAACGTATCTGAGCATGGTCACCAACACGGCGCCCACGCTGACCTCCAGGAACTGAAAAAAGGTCACCGTGGACACCCAGCTTCAAGCATCCTCAAACTTTAACATTGAATTTGATTAGGGCAATTGTTAATGATTATCAAGTTTCTAAAGAAGTGGGATGCATTTACATGGAAGGCCTAGAGTTTCTTTCTCTGAGGGTATGTATGTGTGTGTTTTGTATTTTAAACAATTTTATCTTTGTCTTAGTGTTTATTACATGTAACCCAGGTATTACTCAGGTTTCTCTGCCCCTTAGGTTCAGAGCCCAAGTCTCAGCACAGCCCAGGCTGGACTCCTGCAGGGAGTTTGCACACCTGCTCTCACTTGCTATTTTCTATTAAAATCCAATCACCTGGATATCTCAAAATGGGCCACTATCCGTCATCCACATGGATGGCAGCCATTGCCCTCCTCCTGGGCCCCAGAGCACCCCTCCAGGCTGGTACGTTCATATTCTCATGAATTTAATTGTCTTTGCCTCATTATACATGGAATCAATAGGTTTGGATTAAAACTAGCTATATACCTAATCACGTCAATTAAGAGAAGCCAAGGATAAGCAACGGGCATTTCTAAATATGATTTCTTTCCATCACTTCCCTAGAGAAGGAAGAAGGGGCCATTCAGTGTCACACAACTTGGCAGAAAAAGGGATAGATGTTTATTCAAACTCTGGCTTTACCTCCTACAACCTTTAAGCTTGAGTAAATTACTTATCTGACTTTAAATTTCCTCAGCTATAAGTGGGGATACAAACCTCCACCTAAGTTTGTTAGAAGTAAGCATTATGTCGCAGGCTATGCATATAACGTAGGGCTCAAACATGATGATCACATTCCTGGCACCCTTTCATCCCCTCCTTCTCTGCCTGAGGGGTCCTTCTGAAGGTGCCAAGATCAGTGGTTCCTAGTTCTCCTTCCTTGATGAGGCCTCACGCACCTGTGTTCACTGCCCAGCATGACATTAGGAGACAAGGACACCAATGGGCTGAAGCCTGGCCTGGACCCTGAGGCACTGCAGGTCTGGGCACATCCTCTGAGTTCTCTAGGGAAGCTGTGAGCCACAGCAGCTCCAGTGCCGCCTGGGTCTGGGGAGGCACCTGGGGGAGGTGGGAAGGGTCAGCTGACAGGTGGAAACGCAGACCAGCTCTGGCCCATGGTGGAGCGTGTGGCCAGAGGCTCCTGCTCTTCCTCCCTGTGACTGCTCTGCTCTCCCTCCAGTGTCACTGGTCACACTTCAGCCTCCACAGGGTGTGAGAGAAACCGGTACATGGGTCTGTATTCTGCTTCCGGGTACTACAGTTCGGATGGGATAAAACAACAGTAATTTATTCCCTTCTAGTTTTTGAAAGCAAGGCGTCATCAGGGCCAGGCTCCTTCTAAGGCTCTCGGGTGGGGGGCGGGGGGGGGGCTTCCTGCCTCTTCTAGCTTCCGGGTTGGCAGCAGCCCCTGGCCTCACCGGCCTTGCAGCTGCCTAAGTTGGACGAGCACATGCAGGGTGGGGGTGGGCTCACACACCTCCAGAGCCGTCACATCAGCCTGGCAAGCACAAGTCCTATACAGACCTCCTTCCAATAAGAAAGAGAAAGAAATTCTCCCATGGAAACTTCCAGAAATCATTCTTGTTTCTGGAGCTTTACTTTCCGATAAGTAATCATTTCTGTTTCTTCAACCATTGTTTTTTTATGACTGCATGGTTCCATAGGATGTATATCCTCTGTGTACTGAATTGAAGAGTGTCCCCCAAAATTCATGTCCACCCACAACCTGTGAATGTGACTTTATTTGGAATACAGTCGACTCTTCGTATCTGTGGGTTCCACATCCATGGATTGGATTCAACCAGCTGTGGATCAAACGTATACTCAAAAATAAAAAATAACAATACAACAACAAAAAA
Source organism: Perodicticus potto (assembly GCA_963574655.1). Taxonomy (NCBI): domain Eukaryota; kingdom Metazoa; phylum Chordata; class Mammalia; order Primates; family Lorisidae; genus Perodicticus; species Perodicticus potto. The sequence continues at coordinate 25,006 of CAUYRH010006370.1, forward strand.
ATCATACAAATTAAAACAGTAGAATCTAACAACTATTTACATAGCACTGACTTTGCATTAGGAATCGTAAGTAATCTAGAGGTGATTTGAAGGACCCAGGAGGATGCGCACAGGTTACCTGCAAATCCTACACCATTTTATATCAGGAATTTGAGCATCAGCAAATTTTGGTACCAGCAGAAGGTCCTGGGACTAATCCCCATTGGGTACTGAGGGGACTGCAGCAACTTTGCAGGTGTAATTAACTTCAGATGGGGCCATACTGGGTTAGGATGGGCCTAATCTGATAAAACCAGTGTCCTGAAAACAAGACCACGTGCAGACACAGAGACCCAGGGAGGGGACAGTCACGTGACTGCAGAGGCAGAGACTAGATGTTGGTGGCTCACACGACTGCTGAGTGCCCTGCTCACCTGCAAAACTTGCTCAACCACAGGTAAGCTGGGGCCTGGCAAGTCCAGCAGCTGGTACTGTGGCCCCTAGAAATGAAATCCCCAAATCACACACTTAGGACTCAGATAGAGTTCTGGGCGTGGGGAAGCTCTCACTCGTGTGCTCCTTCAATGTATTCATTGAATTGGATCAAAGTGACTTTTGCAGGTGTGGCTTGAAAATCTTGAGATGGGGAGATCACATTTGTGATCACTATAGGAGAAACTTTTACTCAAAGATCACATTTGTGATCACTATAGGAGAAAATTATACCTTTACATACCTACTATGATAATTGCATGGGTGAGTCAAATTCTATATAATGCAATTTTATGTCCCAATTTACCAGGCAACGCTAAAGTTGTAAAAAGTACAGAGAGACATCATACCCAGGTCGCTTTCCACCCCTAAATTTCAAGGCAACTTCTGTATTCGTTTCCTATAGCTGTGTAAAAAATTTGTATGAATTTAGTCACTAAAACCAATGCAAAGTTATCACCTGAATGGATTGGAAGGTCAGAGTTCAAAATGAGTCAGCCTGGGCTCCAAACATGGTGCCAGCAGGCTGTGTTCCTTCTGGAGGTTCCAGGGGTCGGTGGAAGGTAATTTGACCTTTTTCATTTCTGGGGGCCACTTGTATTTCTTGGCTTGTGGCCCCATCCTCTGCCTTCAAAGTGCATCCTTCTGAGCTCTACCCCTGTGGTCACATCTCCTTCATCTGCCTTTGACTCATTTGCCTCTTATAAATATCCTTGCACTGTTATTGGGTCACTGGATAATTCAGAATAATCTCCCCATCTCAAAATTCTCAACCACACCTGCAAAATTTCTGTTGCCCTGCAAGTTCTCATACTCATAGCTTTCAGGTATTATGCTGCGGATCTTTTGGGAGCCAGGATTCTGCCTCCCACAATATCCTTTTAAAACAGAAGAAAAAAAAGCAAGTCACTATTTCATCACGATTTCTAAATACGTCATCTACGTTACTCATCCTTAGTCTTTGGACTTCTACAATATTTTGAGAGCGTCGCCCAGAGTGATGGTGAAGACTAGTGGGTGGAGTGATTGAGGCTTCAGCGCTGGTGCTGTACTTGTTTACTGAAAGTACAAACGCTGGTGTTCAAAAATATCCTTGATGATAGTTTGTTTTCTGGTGACTTAACTCTTTCTGGTAGCACAGCTAGATAAATCTGATGACCACGATGACGTCTCACATCGGGTGATTCTCAGTGGAGACACCTAAGCCTTCCTGGTGTCTGTGTAAGAATGGAGGGGCCTCTGGCTTCCTTTCCAAACTGATTCTGAAAAGTGTGGCAGATTTGCTGAGAGTAAACAGAGGACGTTGCCCACTGGAGTTTGTCCAACTATAGGGCAAGGTGGACGTGGTTCTGCTAAATGCCTCTGGTGACCAAAGGTGTTTCCAGTTGCCTGGGCCCTGGGCCATCCGTGGGTTCCTCTCCGTGCAGGCTGAGCGAGAGTTTCTCCATGCCCAGAGCTCTGTCTGAGTCCTAAGTGTGTGATTTTAGGAAAATTACTGAGTTTCTTTGAGAGTTTGCTTCCCTTTTTCATAGAGTAAAGATAATAATGTCACCTTTCTCAGAAGGGCATTGTATGAAGACACAGGTATAAATAGGAGCATTCAGCTCAGTCATCAGGGGAGTAGAAAGCTCTTGGGGAATGTAAAGTATTATTTCACTTAACATTGATTTCATTCACATTTTCTGTGAAGATGTAGAGTTGATAGGATTTTCATCTGGGCATTTTAAAGGATTCTAATTTCAAATGTGATTTTTTTTTTTAAAGCAACACATTAAGATAAGATTGTTTTTTAAAGAATCACATTATATATGTGAGGTGATGCATGTGAATGAGCTCACTTGGGCCATTCCACAGTTATGGATATTTTAAAACACTCTACTGGACGTAAAAAAACATGCACAATTTTTGTCATTTATTAAAAAGCATATTTGGAAGTAAGAGAAGAGTTGAGGGACAAGAGACAGTGCAAACTGCCCTGTAGACCCGTGGTCACCGCCCCAGAGAGGGGGAGGGCTGGGGTCCTCGAGGGAGGAAAGAGGAAGGGAGGTGGCTGAATAGGAAAGGCTGCATTGCGGAGCCTCTTGGAGAACGGGAACAGAGAGCTGGCAGGGACCCTGGAGTTGGAGCCTCCTAACTGATCCGATTCCTCGTGCAATTTATAACGAGGGCCAAACCAGAACAGGAAGCGATGCATCATTTCTGAAAAGAGACCAGCCAGGGGGGCCTGTCAGTGAGCCGGGGTCTGGAAACCACACGTGGCCTAAACACTGATTCATTCTGAAAGCAGGCTGTGCCTTGAGGAGACAGAAGTGGCAATTTAGATCTTCTTTGTCAAACTAAAACTCCAGGCATGGTTGCTCCAGAATCTGGGCGACTTGCTCTCTAAAGGCAGGTGCCTCAGGATGAATCTCAAATCTGCAGGGTTCGATTACCGTCACCAAACATGTGGACGTCCCTAGCAGGAAGTTCCGCGGACGGCAGGGGCTCAGTCCAGGGGCTCCTCACAGTGGCTTCTCCCTTTCCTGCCCCGCTAGGACTTCAGCAGGGTCTCAGCAAAGCTGACCTGGCCTCTGAGGGGCTGGCAGACAGATGGCGGCGTGGAGTGTCGTCTCCAAACAGTCCTCCCTGGGATGTTATGATCACTTGCAGGCCTCCTGCTCCATGACGCAGGGAGGTTTGGCAGCTGCTCTCAGAGGGCACTGGGCGGCTGCTGGTTTTTAACTGTTGACAATCCTAGATAAGTAATATCCCACGCGGCAGTCACTTCGAACATTGGGGACAGAAAGAATCTAATGGGCAATGTTTGGAATGACGTCTTCATTTTCCTTGCTACTGGAACCCTGATTTCCCTGCTTTCCAGTTTCCACAGGGGAATAGTCATAATGAAGAGTCATTTCAAAGAGCCCTTTCCACATTTTTGTTTGTTTTCCCAGATGTCTGGAATTTGCACCGTATGAGGCTTCAGTTTAATTTGTTACACTAGATTTCCTTTGAATAAATAGAGATTAACTGGTTTTCATGTTAGAATGCCACGCTCCCTTCTCTTAAACCTGCCGGCATCCAAATTAAATAATGTTTAGATTCCCTTTACCTTGCTCCTTTGACGATGTATGTGAGAATCTGTAGGGTTAGCCCAGGTCGTGTGCTTGTTTAATAGAATAAACACACTCATCCCTAGGTAGACACTCCCTCTTGCTGGTCTGGTGACCCTGGCAAGGTGGCTGCGTTCAGTCTTAGAAGCCCCTGGGCATGGCCTAGCACGTGGCAGGGATCAGAGACATCATAAACGTCCATGGCATTAATTAATTCACAAGTTCCCAAACAACTTCCAAATACGTGAGAGCCACCCTGTGCAACTAGGACGCAGTAGAAACTGTCCTGGGCTCATTGTCAGGAATACCGTGTTCCATGGCTGCTGCAGCCCTCACGGCTACTTCATCATCAACACGTCATCTCATTTCTCCAGAGTCCAAACCCCTCACTTAAAAACCAATAAAGGAGGAAGGCAAGCAGTTGTAAAACATCTGGTAGGATTAAATTGGTCTGGGTTGAAAGAAAAGAATGCAGCAAAAGAAAACCAGCCTTGCTAGAAATCGAAAATTTAAAAATTGCAGGGAGTAATCTCAGCCCTGGAGATAACAGGTAAAGAAACAAGAACAAAATGTGTGTTTTCAGGGAGGCCTGAAACTTAGGGCTTGTGCCAGTTCTAGGACTTGAGTGTGTTCCTGAGTAAAAACCCGTGGAAGTGATGGTTTCATCCTGTGTTAATCCATAGGCATTAAAAATGTTAATTTTTCTTCAGAGGTCATGCCCTCTGAAGTGCTCAAATGTCCCTGAGGACTATACAATAGTCTGTGTGAGGTAATACAAATGACTGAGCACCTGCTATACAGCAGGTGTAAATCGGGCCGAACTGGCCACAAGATGACAAAGACATACAACTAATGTGGCCTTTCTGTGAGTTTCCGTGGTGCTTTACACAGAGGCTGAGCTTCTCACAGGGGTTCAAACAGTCAGGCTGGTGGCAGTGTATTAACTTGTTTCAACTGTGGAGGCAGAACTGGGGAAAGGCAGGGAGCAGCTGTCTCTGCTGATGGCACCCTCATGAGTATATCCTAAACCAGCCGTCCTGGCAGAGCAGGAGGAGACAGACATTTATTTACTAAAAGCAAGGTGAATTCTGGACCCCAAACAGCTGACCCCATCCCACACCAGCCCCGCTATTGCCTAATAATTGCACTTGCAGAGTTTTATGTGTTAGTTTCAAAAATTATATATATTTCTTTGCTCAAAACATCTTTTGCTACTTTCTCTGCCTTTCCAGCAAACTGGTTACCAGGTTCCTATTAATGAAAAGCCCAATGTTCCCACTGACCCAGTGTCCTTCCTTAGATTAAATTTCTTGTCTCACTTTGAGCCCTGGGGAGGTGAGGAAGGAAATGGGGTTATAAGTAGCCTTTGGAATTTGCCGTCTGCTACCAGGAGGAATTACGACATTCCAGTGTGGCCTGAGTACGTCATACTGGGCTGGAAAGGCACCACTGAGAATTACATGGAATTTTTTAGTGGGCTTGAAATATATTTGAATTTTTCCTCCACTTCTTGATTTAAATTGTGAATACTTTGCACTCTGCAGACATTTGCAAAATAATATTGGGAAGACAAATGAAAATGCATACTATTTAACGTGCATCATGAACCACCGTACTTTGCATACAATTATTGATTTTAAAACTGTTTTGTGGTCAAATAATGATCATTTCTGATAATAGTATTTTAAGCAAACTTAGTGATGTCATCCTTCTTTTGAAGAAATGAATTCAGAGCATCAATCCACGCCCAACCCAGTGTACCTCACAAAGCGAACCTCAGATCTAAGACCCGGGCTGAGGCTCCCACTGACTCTTGCTGAATCCATTTTTGCTCAGGTATAAAGTTCTCCTCCTCCGTGTGAGTAAGCACGCTGCCAAGGGAAGTCTGCACATTTTCCCCAGAACCAGGCAGGTCTGTCAGTTCCGGCTCTCAACTTTGAATGTCCTTACGTTTGAAAAACCGGGTTCAACGAAGACAAAATGAAGCTGCAATGCTGTCAACTGTGTAACTTGTGCAAGTGAGGTGTGATTTTTGCACAACTTTTATCAGTCACTCTCTTTGTCCACTGTGCAGTGATCAGTTCTGGCTTGTTTCATTTTCCGACTGGTCTGCCCTCTCAATAATACCATGCGATGATTTATTTTCTCATGAAATGTTGTTTGCTGGGACTTGGAGAATGAAGTCCCAGCCCTAGTCCCTTAGGGAAGGGTGGCGGTGACGGGAACCTATATTTGTATTATGTTTTCCTTTTATGGAAGAAGCAGAAGAATTTTCATCAGCATTTTTAACGCAGTCTTAAAACATGCACATACTTTAAATTCCTAACTGGTCTATTTTTTTTTTTTTTACAAAAAAATCTAGCAGTGAATGAATAACTTATTTTCAGATATTTATGTGTTTTCTTCACAGTGTATGTTTCGGTGAGTTGATGAGCAAAATAAAATAGGAAAATCCTGTCTTGTTTTCATCATCCAAATTAAGGAGGGCAATTTTATTTTTGTAACTCAATTTTAAAATGTATCCTTCATGTCTCCTCTGAAAACATGCCTCAATAGCAAAAATTCAAATAGTGAACTTAATCCCAAATATGGTTTTTGAAGTTAAGAAAAATTGTTTAAAAACATAAAGCAAAGGCTGTTTGTAATACAAAGCTCACTTTTAAAAATGAGATCAACACATGTCTATTCTCCCTTGCAGGGAGAGGTAAATTAAAAAAAACCTGTTCCTTCTCAAGGTCTAAATTCATAACACAAAATGATGCATTATCACCATTTTGCAGATGTTCAAAGGAAAGCAGAGAGCCAGAGAGCGGTTGCAGACCCGCCTACAGAGCGAGTTGACAGAGGAGCCCGAACCCCGCGAAGAGGACACTCCTCCCGCCTGTTGGGGTTTGATCTGCTCCCAGAACGCCCTAGTACTATTATTTCCGTTTTAGGATGTGTTGCAAACTCGCCATTTAAGGCCTTCAAGGAATTGGTGGTGGAGGGACAGAGATTTTAAACAAAGGGGATTAGTTTGACATAATCTTTCCTGAGTGTTCCATCAAACCGGAGATGTCTTTCCCGGGAAACTCTGGTGCTCTGGGAGGACAGTGGCTGCTGCTCTGAGCGTCTCTGTGTCCCCTGCCAGCTGGCGGGATGCCAGGAGCAACCTGGCCAATGGGTGGGTGAAAACTCTCCACATGTGAAGGATTTGAACACGTCTGCTTCCTCTGCTGGGTGTTACCCTCAGCAAACACGATTCTCCTTCAGGGCTGACGCCTAGCTTAGCCTCAGAGGTCTGGCTGAGGTTGAAACACAGTTTTAATACAGCCTTTTTCTTTTTTAAAAATATGTGTACATTTTGGGGGGCACCCAGTGTATTTGGTCACTTTATGGTGTTCCATATGTTACGTAGGCTGTCTTCATTCACTTTTACTCTTTTTTTATCTTACTGAGTTCTTTCTTTCTTTTTTTTGCAACAGAGTCTGACTATGTCGCCCTCAGTAGAGTGCTGTGGCATCATAGCTCACAGCAACCTCCAACTCTTGGGCTTAAGCAATTCTCTTGCCTCAGCCTCCCAAGTAGCTGGGACTATAGGTGCCTGCCACAACGCCTGGCTATGTTTTGCTAAAGTTATCATTGCTTAGCAGGCCCAGACCGGTTTCCAACCTGCCTGCCTCAGTGTATGTGGTAGTGCCTTAACCACTGAGCTACAGGCGCCGAGCCTTACTGAGTCATTTCAAAAAACCTGTCTTCAAGTTCAGAATGTTTTTCTTCTGCTTGGCCTAGTTTATTGCTGAAGCCCTCAACTGTATTTTTTTTATGGAATTCTTCAGTTCCAGGATTTCTGTTTGGTTCTGTTTTATGCTATCTGTCTCTTTGTCGAGTTTCCTATCAGATCATGAATTGTTTTCTTGATTTTTTTGTGCTGTTTGTGTTCTCTTGAACTATGGTGTTTCTTTAATATCATAATTCTGAATTCTTTTTCAGGCATTTCATAAATTCCCTTTTCCTTGGTATCTGTCACTGGAGAATCCCTGCGTTCCCTCGCAGGCACTGCCTTGCTTTCTTGCTTTTTCATGTTTCTTGTGTCCTTATATTGATATCTGGGACCTGGTGTGACAGTTGCTTCTTCCAAGTTAGGGATTGGCTTTCATAGGGAAATACTTTTTCTTACAGGTGCATCTGTGGTGTTGGCTGAGTCAGGTGGTCTGTCTTTGATTTGGGGTTGGCACAGTGGTGAAGGCACACGTGATTTTTTCAGTTGTGATTAGTGTCACTCTTGTCTGAGTTTAGGCCCTTGTTGTGGAGGGTGTGGCAAAGCTTTGCTGAACAAGGACACTGGGGTCCAGTCGTTAGACACCAGTGATGGCGGCAGCCGCTGGGGCGTGCTGGTTCTTGGGCTTCCGGGTGGTTGCAAAACACATGTTTTAAAGAAAACGAAGAACACTCAGAAAAAAATTTTAAAGTCTCAAACCTAAATGTCACAGTCCCTATATAATGTCCATTAATATTTTAACTTACTGCAGAGATGGTATCATATGTTGATTTTTTTCTTACATATAACATTCTGTTATGACCATTTCTGTTACTGATATTTGCTATTTGACTTTTCATGGTCATGTAATATTCTATCACAATTTGTTTAACTATTTCTCTACAGTTTTTCCCCTTTTTTAAGAGATGGAGCCTCACTCTGTCACTAAGCTTAGAGTGCAGTGGTACAATCATAGCTCATAGCAGCCTTCAACTCCTGGCTCAAGTGATCCTCCTGCCTCAGCCTCCAGGCATGAGCCACCATGGCTAGCTATTTCCCTATTCTTTGAGATCTAATTTTTTGACTATTGTAGAATAATGTGCTATGAACAACTTTATACTTAAATCTATAAATATTTGTCCATTTTTGGTTTCCTAGACATCAAATTAATAGGTCAAAATGAATAAATATCCTTAAGTCTCTCAACACTTGTCAAATAGCTTTCCAGGAAGGTGAAAATGGGTTTACTCCTGCTAGCCACAAATGAGAGTTCACAATTTACTGTGTGCATTATCACTTAAAATTCTTGAATATCTTTGTAATTCTTTTATGCTTTCGTCCCTGACTAATGGAGTTGGACATTTATTTATCGTCTTATTCAGTGTCTATTCTAGGGATTTGTCTCAGGCCTTTGCCCACTCTTGTGGGAGCAACTGGAGGATGGAAGGCAATGTCTGAGCTCTCCATCCATGAACTCCGTGTAATGAACACTGTGTTCTATTTTTCAGAGTGTCATTAGAACACTGTCTTCTAATTTTTCCCAATTCTTTCTTGGTATCTTAATTTTGTTTATAACATACAATTTTGTCAAAGTCTTTCACAATTTTTCCCTTTTTTCCAAACCTTAAGATCAAGAGAGTCTTTGAAGTCTCTCCAGCAGGTGATGACAGGATGAAATTTTCTTTTGCGGAGAATCACTCTGGCTGTTGTTCAGCCAATGGGCGGGAGAAGTGGAGCAGAGGTTTGTGGTACACGGTGAGAAGCTGCGTTAGTCACGTGGGGAAGACTGGGTGCAGGGGCAGGGCACGCGGCCAGCCTGCACTTCCAAAGCCCAGTTACTTTCAGTCTTACCTGCATTTAGATAATCACATTTCCCTTTAGACATATTCTCTTAGGCCTTTTATTTACACTTCCCTGACAGTATTGCTGATACAGCCACACTAAAGTGAGGTTGTAGTTTTTTATTTTTTATTTTTTTGGCCGGGGCTGGGTTTGAACCCACCACCTCCGGCATATGGGGCTGGCGCCCTACCCCTTTGAACCACAGGCGCCGCCCGTGAGTTTGTATTTTGATGTCTTGGTTGGGAGTTCATTCACATTTCAAGTCTGTCTTATCTTCAACAATTACATTCACAAAAGTTCATTTTTTATTTCTGGATTCTGGAAGAGCCGTGCTATAAACACCCACTTTATTTTCAGTGTGTCTTTTATGTGTATTTTATTTTAGGAGCTACTACAGTCCTCACGTACCCTATCATCTGCGTTCATTTTTGTTTATGGATTGATTGTGACATGTTTTACGACTAGCCTCCATAGAATGAATTAATTGTGAAACCTAAGTAAGAATTTAAAATTCAGCAGCAGAGGAACAATAAATAGGAAAATGCTGAGACACAGGAGAGAAAAGAAATAAATGTGTTATATTGTGGCACATTAGGAACTTGCTATGTTTCACTTCACATTAGGCTCTGAGCTTCCTGCCAACGTTGAAAGATAGACGGAGGCAGTTTCCTCTTTTATGCTGTCCGAGGGGGTCGAGGGCCCCTTCTTTCTAGCGAAATTAAGCCTAATTGCTAGGCTAATTTTCACATGGGGTGTCCTGTAAGCTTCAATGAGCAATAAAGGTAGAATGTCACCTGCCCTGTCCCCTGCAAACGCAGGTTCACTTCAGAACATCATTTTTTTTTTCGTTTTGAATACATTTTTTTCTTTATTGGGACAAATTTTATTTCAGATCTGAAGTGACCCAAAATAAGGGAACGAGAGAACCAAGTGTGCATTATCACGTCCCTGTAATTAGAACGCCACGGAAGTGCATTGGGTAGGGACAGTCTTCTGATGGCCTTGGGATCGAGGTCTTTAAATCTCGTCGGCTTCCTCCACGCGCTGTTTTAAGCAGAGCGCTTTCACGTATCCGTTTGACATTCTGTCCTTTCTTGGGAAACCCGCCCTGGGAGCCCAAGCCCCAGCCCCAGCCCGGGCCCAGGGACTCTGCCTCCCTCCGGCAGCGCCCGACACCCCCACGTCCCTGTCCCCTGTCTCGGGGCTTCTGCGGCGCTCACCTGCACAGAGCAGGTGTTTGCTCTGCTGCTGATGTTGGTCCCCCGCTCTCTTCCCAGCCGGGAAGCGTCTGTGTGTTCGTAAGGGTGACCGGCGGGCAGCTCGCCGGGGACGAGGGACAGCCGTCCACCCCTGGGCTCCAGCTTCTCCCGCCAGGCCACGGAGCTGATGGGATTGGGAGACTGTCCGCTAAGGACAGTCGGCCAAATAAATGCTCTTAGGTGGAAGAATTGTGCCGTGTGCCCAATTGTCCTTCATGGGCAAACCCCCTTTTACGTTTCTCCCACGTACCTGCTAACTGCCCTGATGTCCCCTGCTGGCCGGTGGTGGACATCAGTGAGGGGTCGCGCAGGCTGGACAGACGTGGCGCCCGTCTCTCACTCCCGCTGTGCTGACCCCGCACCTGTAGGCTGTGGCCGGGCGGAGGCCGCCCCTGGGCCTGCGGCCCCTGTTCTCGGGGTCGGGGACTCGGGTCAGCCCAGCGCGGAGACTCTGCGTCCTCCTGTCGGGGGCTCCTCCCGGAAACCAGGTAACACAGGGTGCCCGGCGCGCCCTCCCGATCCGCGGACTCGTGGCTCTGCGTGGGCCTTCTTGCTAGCATTTATTAACAATTAGCAGTCTGCTCCTTTGTGAACAAGAGCAAAAACATGCACATGGGCCTTCCCGCTCCGGCTCTTACACACCAGCGTCCTCTCCCACAACGTCTAGTGCAGTGTTTTCACATGGTTTGTACTTTATGTTGATGATTTTTCTATTTAAAATGGCTCCCCAAGGAGGGAGGCATGGAGCCATTGTTTAAGGAACACAGGGTTTCAGAGGACAGGAGTCCTGGCGGTGGCCGGTGGAGGGCTGCAGGCAGTTTGCCCGTGCTGGAGTGAGTTTTTGTTCGGTATTTCACCACTATTATTTTTAGAAGGCTCCCAAGCCCAGCGTTGAGGTGCTGTCTGATGTTCCCAAGTTCAAGAGGGCTGTGACATGCCCTGTGGAGAAAGTACCTGTGTTATGTAAGCTTCATTCAGACAGGAGCGACAGTACTGAGTTCCATGTTAATAAGTGAGCACATATGCTAACCAGGTGTCTTTAAACAGAAACACATGTAAAAGAAGGTTATGTTTTGAGCAATGGGAACATCTGTGTCCAGAGGCTCCTGGGAACCCAACCCTGTATTTCTCCTAAGCTCAGGTTCAGCTTTCCCAGCTCAGTGTTTGTGGTGGCTTTCTAGAACACAACTACCTTGAGTGGTGAAAATCAGCCACAGTTTTTTTTTTTCTGCAACAATGATTTTCAAATTTCACTGTATTTAAGAACCAGCTGAAGTGCTTTTTTAAAATGAAGATTTTACCCTTAAAGAAATGTTTCTAATGCTCTGGAATTTTCCACTTCTCATCTAACCCCTCAGATGAGCTCAGCTTCCCAAGGCCAGAAGTACACCCAGATAAACACGGATTGAAATGGTCACAATGGGAAGAGTCTCTTGCCTGTTTGAGGACAGTTGTGGTTTAATTCTTTCCTTTTTCATTTTACCTGTTGAAAGATCTTAGTAGAGATTTCAGTGTTTCAGCAATTTTAGGGATGCTACAGATTTTAAATTTTGAATACCCAGTGACAACTGAGTGCTTTGAGATCTTTGACGAGAATTCGTGCTCAACAGGGGAAGTTTTAGGGCACAACCCCTGTCTACACAAAGGCAGGGCTGAATGTGTTCTCTGTTGTGGTCAGTCTTTCGACTTACTTCACCCCCAGAAGTCCCCACCTGATAACATGGAAACCAGGGCAGGGGGCTATGTTTGACCTGCCACCTGGGACTGTTTATATCCCAGCAAACTCACTGGCCCAGGTTAGTGGTGAACTTACAGTTTGTTGCAGGAATCAGGTTTGAACTCAAGATTCTCAACCACAAATGCTAGAAAGTCCTGGAGCAGACTGCTCTCGGTTTGAAAGTGCCTTCCCCCCATGGGTTCTTTGGTAGGGGCACAGGGTACAGAGGGAGGCTGAGAACCTGAGCAGTGTTTGGAAGGGGCAGCTTTATCAGATGATCCATAAATAATTCCCAAGTCTTGTGTGCGCTTATAACCCCCCATAAGATACTAATGAATGAATGAATGACACTAATATGAAATATGAAATCGAATTAATTAATTTGAAATCACTGACATCTACATGTAAACAATAGTATTTGGGGAAGTTTAAAAAATACTGAGCTAGGTGTTTAAGATTACTTGCATTCTATTTTTTATCCCCATTTCTAGTCCCCCAAAGCAGTACCTCTGTGTGTTTGTGTGTGTCCACAAACAATGTAGCTGGAAAAAAGAAGTGTCAGTGACAGTGCTGGCCATGCCAGCCCCACTCCTTTGTAAATCTCACCTGGGTGCTTTCCTTCTAGGCATAAAACAGGCAGGTGTCTTAAGACCCACCTAGTGATCCAGATGTGCTCTGCTGGGAACTTGGCAAGAGGTCCCCATGTGAATTGTGCAGATCTGATTTTGTTGGCTTGGGAAGTGCACACACACACACACACACACACACCTGTTGAAATCCCATTGCAAAGACAAGAACAGGGCTGCAAATATGCCGACAATTTTCTTTCAGTTCCCTTGTCCTCAGCACTGCCACGGTCATTCATTCCCCTTCCTCCAGAGATCTTGTGCAACCTGAGAGGGGGTTGCTGTCCTCAACAGGGAGCAGCTTTCACAATGGGGTCCAATTATTAGACACAGGTTCACACTTCCCTGACCTTGGCACTCATTCAGGGGAGAAAATAGGGTACCAAATGTTGTGTAACACCTTACAGGAGGTGTTCTCCTCTACTTGACCCCACAGAAGAATCCGAGCATTGTGGAAGGAGAGGAAACTTTAAGGGAAATCTTGGCTGACAGGGGAGGTGGCTGGAAGGTTGCTATTTGCTGTAACAAAGCCCTAATCCTCTGGGGCTCAGCCTGGGGGGCAGGCAAGTTTCCTGATGTGATTGCCAACTTGCTTGGGAGAATGACCTCAGCTACTCAGAGATGCTGAGCATTCTCTTAGTGAGTAAAGGTTTGCTTAACCCCCCAAAAGGTTTAGAATTAAAAGATGGGGTAAGGGACTTAATCTCACCATATCAATACTTTTGTGTTAACTTGAAGAACCATTGTTGGATATCTTGGGTAGGGAATTTGATAAATCAGGGAATCTGTCAGACAAAACTTGATATTCTTTCAGCTGAGGAATTTACTGGAAATCTTGCCTGTGATTTTTAGTTGGAAGATGTTTTTGAGTGTTGTTAGAACTCGTGATACACCATATTCGAGAGCCATATTCTTTAATTCACACGAGCTGTTTTAAGTACTTAGAAAGGTGAGGTTTGTGGCTGGAGCACCTAGACTGCCCCACAGGAAAACAGAGCAGAGCCAAATGTATGGATTCAGGCATTCCCCAAGATACAAACATCCACTTACATACAACTTACACTTATGAATGGAGGCGATTACAGTGAGTCCCCAAGTCACAAACATCTGGCTGACATGACTCTCACCTAAGAACAGAGGCTATCACCGGTAATAGGTAAATGTACCTATTCCCACTTACATGGAAATTCAACTTAAGAACAAACCTACAAAACCTATCTCATTCATAACTTGGGTACTGCCAGTAAAATGTCAAAGGAAATTAACCAAGTTTGTGTATAAGGCCGGCTGTTTATGGGAGGTTAGCTGGCTCCATGCCCAGACGGTGGCATGAATCAGAGACTCCTCAAATGTTTAACTAGCAACATGGATAACAAAAATAGTGAAAATGATGTGTAAGTTCATCTTAAAAACTTAGGGGAAATTAGCTTTTTTTATCGTGTGATTCTAATAAATTGAATATATATTTACAGAATAAAAATGGCTAAAAATAGTCTTCATCGATCACAAAAAGACACTTTCACAGACAGGAAAAGAGTCACACGCACAGGAATTCCAGGCCGGGAGTGTGACTCCATCCTCTTTGGCTGCTGGAAGGAAAGTCAGGACCTAACGACGAATTGAACGATAGACTCGGGTTGGTGCCAGGACACCATGGGGTCAGGCTGGGGGTGGCACAGCCTGCTCAGTGGAGCATCAGGACAGCCCTGGACACTGGATGGGAGGCTGCTGTCCAGACGAGGGTTTGAGTTCTCTGCTGGGGTTGGGCTGTGCACAGAGATACTGCCAAGAAGCAAACACCGATTTCCAGGCTCTTCCCTCAGAGGTCGAGATTCCCTGGGTGCAGCTCCTGTAATCCTTTCTGAGTGATTTCCAGCCCGCCTAGCAGAGGGCAACCCCAGATTGGAAACCTTAAGACTGTTTCCTACCCCTAGCCTCCCGAGATCAGGGCTGCTTTCCCCTGGGGCAGGCTTATCGTTACACTGCGTCCTGGTCAACCTCTGATGGTGTGAAGTTTTATATGGAACTTAGTAGAATGAGACGCCACTGTCTATTCCCATTAGAAAGGTCCCTGGTATTAGATTATAGGAACATTGAAGGCAGAGTGTGGGCAGAACATGGGATTTCCTGACACCCTGCCGTAGAGCTCTGCTCCCTGCCCGGAGTGGCTGTGCTGCTGGGCCCTCCGGCCCTGGGCTGAGAAATGCACCCAGAGCTCTTATTTCCAAATTGCAAAGGCAAATCCCCGGCATGCTCCTGGGTGTATGTTTGGAAGTCTGTGTGTTTTCATGGGCTACCACTTAGGCAATTCCTCCCCACCTTACTTTTGTCCTTGGCCCTGGGAAGCTCAAGCTCCTGATTTCTGGGAGGTAGGTCTGGGAGGAAGCCTGCGTAGCACATGCTGCTCATTCTGTTTCTCTCTCCCGAGGATCTTTGGTGCCGTGTCCGTACACCTGCCCAAGGGGAACCAGGCTGGTGGCTGCATCCTGGATCCTCTTTCTTGGGAGTAGGAATGGGGCAGTGGGCATCTGACTCGCAGAGGAGAATGACCACGACTGCTGGGAGGGGCACCACAGACCCACCTGTGAAATTAGGGGGCGGACATCCAGGCAGACCACTGTGCTCCTCTGTCCCCCACCTGTTGGCCTCTGAGGCTCTCCTAGGAGCTGGGCAGCTGTGGTCTCCTGTCTACTCACTGGCTAGAGCCTTCAGGAATGCCCCACCCCCCACCCATTCCACCTGCCCATCCTTCACTCACTGGGCAGCATGTCCCAGGGCCCCCAGGAGTTGGCCGTGTCAGTCCCAGGCTGCGTGAGCAGCAGGTGTGGCCGCTGGGCCCCAGGAGGCCTGCTTGGGCATCCTGCTAGTCTGGCCGTTACTGTTGGGGTGTCTCGGGGCCTGCCTTACCTGCTCCTCCGTTCTTCACGCTCTCCCTCTCCTGGGCACCGGCACCCCGGCGCTTCCTCTGGCTCTGGATGTCCTGGCCTCTCATTGCAGGCTTGTTCTCCAGGCCCAGGGCACCCGCTGCCTCCTGGCTCCCCACCCCGCCGCATTTGGTGCCCCGGCCCTACCCAGCTCCTAAGGATGCCTTTGGAGCCAGCAAGAGGAGGGCGGGGGGTGCACAAGGCGCCCCAGCCCACCCTCCGGGCCAGGAGCAGCCTCCGCTCTGCTGCCTCCTGTCCCTCCCCTGGTGTGTCGTGTCCCAGCTCCCGTTCTAGATGGCCGGGCCAAGCCTGCACACCCACCTCCACTGCCTCCCCTCTGCGCTAAGATGACAGCCAGGCGGGGGTGTGCGGGGACCCCAGCCCCTCCTCCGGTGCCCGTGTCCACTCCTGCCACTTGCAAGCCCCGCAGTGGCAGACGCATCCGTGGCTGCTCAGGCTACACCGGACACATCCGGCAGGTGGACGCTGGTGTGGAGTGTAGGGGGGCTGCTCCCAGGCTCCCAGCAGAGACTCACAGTAGCTGTTTCCAAAACGTGACCCTCTGAGCCCTTCCTCCCTCCCGCCCTTATGATCTGCACTCGGTACCCCTCTGCTCCCCACCCCCGTGCTCACCCCGTGGTCCCCCTCACCTCTGGGCAGAATCCTGGGGGCCAGACTCCCTCCCAGCTCTTATCTTGCTCACCACTGGCCCCACCACTGGCGTGGAGGGTCTCGAGCCTAGAATGGGCTCCGCTGCCCCTGGCAGCTCCCCTAGCGCCCGTCCACCTCTGCTAAGCCCATGGGTCCTCTCACGGCTCCATCACCCCTCCCCCGTCACCTCCACTAAGGGCTCCTGAGACCCCTGGCCCGGGACAGGCCTCGGCCCGCTGTCCCGGAGCCTCCGCTGCAGTGTCGCTCCAGCGCTGCCTGGGAGCCCTTCCGCGGTCCCCAGCCACCTTCCAAGCGGTTCAGTGGTGTCAGAGGACAGGTAGGAAAGTGGTTTGGGTCGCAGACATTTTACTATTTTGGATGTAACACCTATTGCCACATCCGCAGAAACCCAGCTCATAAAAGGTACAGGAGCACTACCAGAGTTACATTCTTTGGTTCTTTTCTGCTGAAACGTGGTTTGGGGTGGTGGTGGTTACATCTTTTGTGTGCTGGGTGCTATCACTGATCAAATTTGCATAGTTATTGGCATGGTTGTTTATTTACAAGTCACTAATTTACACAAAAAGAGTTCATGGCACAAATGTGATTCCTTACAAGTTAGAGTGGTCTTTAGAATGGCCATTTGAACACCACACTTCAAAATAATACCCTGAGTGAAAATTATGAGCATGAGTTGATAGAAATGTGAGTAAGAATCTGTACACAAGATGTAGCTAAAACCAGATGCATTTTGATAGAAGCTGTATTTCTGAATCTTGGATTTTCTCAGTGGTCCATTGATTCCTAGTTCTTAATACATTTCTGTTATATGACTTAGTCATCATCAAATGTCCTCCAATCATGGTACCCTTTCAGAGAAAGTAAGTGATGTTTCAGAACAAACATGAAGTGGTGTCTCCCAAGGTGAAATGACAAGTTTGATCCCAAAAGAAAAGAAGTGACTGAAGCCACAGAGGCATCATTCCGAGCTCCACTCCACAGTGCGAGCTGCAGCCCCCGGGCTTGGGGAGGAAGTTCACAGGAGCAGCCTCCAGGCCCGTGACGGATACTGTGCTCAGAGAAGATGCAAAAGGAGCAGCTGAAAGAGATCTTTGCCAACTGCCTCTGCTCTAACAGAGCTGCCAGCACCAGCTGGCGTCTGTCCAACCTGTGCTGGTGAGGTGGTACTTTCCATTTTAGTAAAAATAAAGAGTGAGAGGCAAGGGTCATTGTGACCCCGGCTTGACTTGTGCCCCTGCTTATTAAGTGGGGTGTGGATGATGCTTGGGAGGGAATATCACAGATATTATTATCCCTCTTATTAACATGGGCCAATTAATTCTCAGTTTCTGCTATATATTTTTCAAATGTAATGCTTCATTATTCTTATATCCAGAGCACATCCAGAACACTGCTAACTTCAGGCTTTCTTTCATGTGTTTTGTCCATGTGAAATACACCACCTTCCATTTCTTCTCGTTACATTCCCAGTAAGGTGTAAGAACCAGCCCAAATTCTACCTCCTGCATTATGAAGGCTTCTCCTTTCTCAGTCCCCAAAGTAATCTCTTCAGAGGGCCCCAATAGCCCTCCTTGTATCGGCACTATTGTGGGATAACCAGTTGGGGTTTATCTGGACTGGAAATGCACCTTACTAATTGTGGGCCCTCCCCCATGCCTGGCCTGGTGCCTGGCAGATACTAAGTGCTCAGTTAGCGCAGGGTGATATATACCTGTTGTAATATAAATATAGACGAAAAACTGGGAATGTTAAAGAAAGACCAGCGTGTCTTTCTCAAGTGGTCAGAACAATTTGGGGAAAATTGTAAATATTAGGACAGAACCACATCAGTACATATGAATCAGTTCAATTGCTTTTCTTTTTTTGCAAAGTATCATGGAATGCAAATTTATCCAAAAATTAAATAACCCTCAAACTAATTTGAATGCTAATGTGGCATTTGCAGGACTGTGCTGTCTTTGAAAGTTTGATGATGGTGATTACATACATGAGGGTAGAGATACAGGCAGAAAGCAGTCTCTTACACGTAAACAGAAAGTGGTCTTGCAGACTCGGATCCCTCTTATTTGAATCCAGCTGTCTACTTTCTTTCTGTCCCCCCTCCCCTCTCTCTCCCCTGCACAGGCAGAGTTTGTGCCCCCAAACACAGTGAGACCGACTGAGCCAAACATTAGCGCATATCAAGATAAGAAACAAGGATATTGCTTTTGGTTTTTACTCTTAAGTTGCCTAATGAGATGCCTGGGCATGTTGTCCACAATGAAGTGTTACGAAATATTTTTAATCATGTTTGATTCTGAAAAATAATCCACATTCTTTAAAAACATTTCACTGTTGAAAATAAATTATTGACGGTAAATACAGTGTTTCATGGGAAAAGCTTATACTTTGAATCTGCTCAGGTGGAGACTTGGTAACAAGGGTTGGAGTCCTGGTCGCGGTTTGAGCCTTCCGGCCCAGCCGCCACGTCCCGGGATGGCCAGCAGAGGGCAGCCGCTCGCCAGCGCCGGCGGCTCCACCGGCTGCAAACCAATAGGAAAAACAGAGCTGACGCCGCGCGAGTTTGTTTTGAGAAAATATTATATATTTATAGGAGAAAGCGCGTAGCTAAAGCTGGTTAATTTCACTTGGCTTTCCAGTGTGAGACCCCTAACAGACTTCTCAGCTATTGATAGGATATTGTTCAAAAGATTTGGAGGAAATAAGTGGCTTTACTTTCTGTTGGATTCTGCTCTACAAATGTGACCCAGGCACCCCAGGGGGTCTCAAGTCACCTTCAGATGATTTAAGGCTGAAACTCTTCTCATTAAATGCCGCCTCTATTTGCCTCTTGCGCTGTGCTGGCATTTGCACTGGCAGGGCACAAGCAGGTGTCAGGGGAAGCCATCTGATCTGTGGCACATCAAGGTGGTGGTCCCCTCCTCCTTGTGGAGGAGGGGTGCACCCGGGGTGCAGGACAGGGCACAGTTCCTGGAGGAAAGGCCTTGAGAAAGCATTTAAGGGCCAAGTTCTGTTAAATGCTGGTACGAGAGCAAGTCGTTGATGGAAGCACGCAGGCTTTTCTGCGGCTTGCTGAGGTACAGGGATTGCCTGGGAGAAGCACGTTCCTGCGAAGAGCCAGGGACCCAGCCGCTTTCATCATGAAACACCATTTCTGCTTGCAAGAACGGCTGACTAACTGTAGCCATTCAGGCTTGGGTATTCATCAGACAGCTTCTCAAAAAAGAACAAAGTGAGCCCATCACTTCAAGGAAAACAAACGCCAGCGTTTGTTGCCAGCAACGAGATTCAAACATTTGAGTGAAAATTAGAATTCTGGCAATTTGTGTCAGCCACTAGGAACTTCAACTTCTCAGTACTTAAAGACTTTTTGGATAAGATGGATAGTGGTTAGCTATGAATGTGAAGTTTTTATATGGTATAACTTGAGGAGCCAATATTTTGCAAATGACCTCTAAAATAAAGAGGGTCAAAGGTTCTCTCAAAGTGCAAACTCGACTTCTTTTTTTTTCCCCAGACACAGTCTCATTTTGTCTCCATTGATAGAGTGCTGTGGGGTCATAGCTCACAGCAACCTCAAACTCTTGGCTCAAGTGATTCTCTTGCCTCAGCCTCCCAAGTAGCTAGGACTACAGGTGCCCACCACAACGCCCAGCCATTTTTATAGGTGGGAGTCTTGCTCTGGCTTAGGCTGGGCTCGAACCTGTGAGCTCAGGCAATCCACATGCCTCGGCCTCCCAAGTGCTGGGATTACAGTAGTGAGCTACTGTGCCTAGCCCCGCGAGCTAGACTTCTGGCTCTGGATATACCACAATTCAAGGCCACAAATATGGTTTCAAATTCCTCATTGCAATTAACTTGTAAGAAGCTACCACTTCGTGCATTTTGGCATAATATCAAAGAAGAATATCCACAGTTTTCTGAAAAAGCTTTTAAAATGGTCCTCCTTTTCCAACTCCAGGTCTCTGTGTGGCCAGATTTTTTTATCATACACTCCAATCAAAGCAACACATCTCAACAGCAGGAATGCAGACACAGATGCCCACATGCAGGCCCACCGGCTTCTGAGCCAGAGGTTAAAGGGATTGCAAAATGTAAAACAATGCCGCTCTTCTCCTATTTCTTTCTTTTTTTGAAAACAAAGTTGTTTTTTTGCAGCAATATGTTGTTTATATTATCTTGTGGTGGATTCACCACTGTTATTTTAAATGAATTAATAGTTTAAAATTTTCTCAGGGTTAATTTCTCATGTGGTTAACCCCACTAGATACAACCCACACAGACAAAAGCTCTTTGGGGTCATCAATAATTTTAAGATGCTCATAAAGGGGATTCAGAGTATGTTTGTGTATGTGGGCCCTGCACATAGAAGGGGTCTGGGGGAGGACGTTCCGCTGAAGGTACAGGGGACCCAGCTTAGCCAAGACATGGAAGGCGGTGCCCAGGGGCTGTGGGAGCCAAAGGAGGCAGATGGGAGTCCTTGGTCAGAGCTGGGACCAGTCAGGGAAGTCCAGATTCCATAGCTGCAGGGGTCAGGAAAGAGGACGGAACCTAGATGGGAGGCCAGGCAGGTGGAGGCCTTGGGGAACCCTGCAAGGGAGAGAGAAATGAGGCCTGTTGTAGCCTGGAGCACAGAGCTTACACTGTCACAGCTCTGGAAGCCAAAAATGTGGGATCAGCGTGTTAGTGGGGCTGGTTCCTGGTGAGGGCTGTGGGAGGAATCTGCTCCTTGCCTCCTCCCTGCTCCCCGGATACTTGCTGGCAATCTTAGATGTTTCTCGGCTTGTAGGATCACCCAGATCTCCGCCTTCATCTTCACGTGGTCTTCTACTCGAGTGCCTGCCTGTGCCCAAACTTTTCTTTTTATAAAGACACCCATCATATTGGATTCAGGGGCCACTCTGCTCTAGATGACCTCATCTTAACTAATTATATCTGCAACAACTTTATTCCAAATAAGGTCCCTGACTGAAGTTCTGGTGGTTGGGACGTCAACGTCTGGATTTGGGGGACACATCCAACCCATAGCAAGGCCTGAAACAGCTTTGTGGGCCCCGCCTCTCCACATCTTCTGCCATCACTGGCTCCCAGATTGCCTGCACTTGTCTCCCTGGCAGTGGAAGTCAAGAGAGGCTGAACTGGCTTGGGCATGGGAGGCAATGATGGAGCATGTTTTTATCAAAATTGCAAAATGCTGAACCAGAAGAATTGCAAGTGTCACAAACAGAGGAAGCACAGTTTTCAATGGAGGGATAATTATTCCCAGGGGCTGACAGATGACTACTCTCCTCAGTTTCAACATTTTCCTTTAGAGGCATTTCAATTGTCATCTCTGATTCTATTACCTCAAAAAATGTCCAGGTGACATCCTGGTGAACAGAAAACGTGGCATCGAAAACAAAGGGTAGGCAAGGGTTTCTGTACCGATGAGGTCCTAATAGAAAATATTCTTTCAAAACATCATTCTGCTAGATCCCAATAAGTTATTTCTTTTATAAAATGTTTAAAGACGTTGTGTGTCGCTATAACAAGAACAGTATGCATTAGATAATAATCATTGCTGGGAGCAATAACTGTGAAATTACAAAAGTAGAAAAAAATTGGCATGATGGTCTATACGTTCAAATCAAAAATGCTTTTCCACGTTCTTGACCTGGTGCGTTGGCCAGAAGCGATGGTGTTTATGCCAATCGCTCACAGCTGCTAAACCCAGTGGGTCACAACTGGGCTAAACTCAGGGTGTCAGCAGGCTGGTTCCTTCTGGGTGCTCCAGGGAAGAATCTGCCTTTGTCAGCTTCCTCAGCTCTGGGCCCCTTCCCTGGCCACCAAACCAGCGTGGCTGTCATCTTTCTCATGTCATGGGTCCTCTCCTGCCTCCCCTATAACTGACGATCACGGATGGGATGCAGGCCAATCTGCCTGTCCTGAAGTCAGCTTCCAGCCCTGATTCCGTCAGCACCTGACACATTCCCCTTTGTCATGTCAGAGGGACTTCCATAGATCCCAGGTCGATGGGAACCTTTGAGGGCATAACTCTGCCACCACAGTGCCCTGTGGGTTTAGTTTGTGCAGACTCCCAGATCAGTGCTGGAGACGTCTACCAGGGGCCTGCAGGGGACCCTTTCGTCGTTGTGTCAGTACGCAGCTTTGCCCCCACGTCAGGACATACAAAATGTGCTCCAGAAAGGGCTCTGCGGACGGGGTCTGTACTGGGTTTAGGGCATTCGGCATAAGTTTACTGGGCACTTACTAAATGCCAGTGGTAGCTAACAGCAAACAGTGACAGTAGCTGTGACACTCGCTGAGAGTTTACTTTATGGCAGATGCAAGGCCACACTTTCCTCGCCTTATTCTATACAGACACAGCCGGAAGGCTCTGAGGAGGCCCCATCACCATGTCCCTCACGGGCAGAGGAGGAAGTAGGGCCTAGAGAAGTGAAGTAGTCCCCGGGGGCCCCAGGACCAGCTGCAGGGCTGGGTGGAGCCCTTCTCCCCAAGCCCACAGCAGGAGGCTGCCCTGTAGCCTCTGTCAGAGAAGAGAGGAGGACAACGGTCCAGGGTAGTGCGGGAGCCTGATACAGCTCGGAAGATGGCACTTAAAAGGGGACAGTGACAGAGGGTGGCCGGTCAGCGGTGGTCACTACTGATGCAGAGTCCACAAGTGCTGAAAAGAGGGATGTTACAGAGGTCTTTAGACAGACGTGCATTTTATTTGGGTTTCATTATAGTTCCAGATACCAAAGTCATCCAATCGGCCATCTCCTCCTTCAGCACCGTGTCAGAGCCGATTCCTGCCACTGAGCCCTGTGGCGTCATCAGGACCACCCACCTGTCTCTGCTCTCAGCCTCTGTCCTGGAGTCTATTCTCAGCACAGCAAAGGATGCGCCTGAGAATGCGTTGTCTCCTCCAGCGAAAAGGCTGCTCTCAGCTTGTCCCTCCACCTGCCAGAGCTCTGGCCTCTTTGCCATCCTGAAGACACCAGCATGATTCTGGCTTCCCGTGAGCCTTAGGGCCTTTTTTCAAAGTTGCCTTCTCTGGTCTCTTTAGAAGACCTTCCCTGAAGACCTCAAATCACATGCGAAATCCCTCCGTTCCTCCCAGCACCCCGTGGTATACACACCAGTGACTCCCTGAATGGAAGTGGCCGGGCAAGCACAGGGAAGGTGGCCCCGCTCACTGTCACAGTCGGGTGCAGGGAAGGTGGCCCCGCTCACTGTCACAATCAGGCACAGGGAAGGTGGCCCCGCTCACTGTCACAGGGCGCAGGGAAGGTGGCCCCGCTCACTGTCACAGTCGGGTGCAGGGAAGGTGGCCTTGCTCACTGTTACAGGGCACAGGGAAGGTGGCCCTGCTCACTGTCACAGGGCACAGGGAAGGTGGCCCCGCTCACTATCACAGGACACAGGGAAGGTGGCCCCGTTCACTGTCACAGTCGGGTGCAGGGAAGGTGGCCCTGCTCACTATCACAGGGCACAGGGAAGGTGGCCCTGCTCACTGTCACAGTCAGCCACAAGGAAGGTGGCCCCGCTCACTGTCACAGTCGGGTGCAGGGAAGGTGGCCCTGCTCACTGTCACAGGGCACAGGGAAGGTGGCCCTGCTCACTGTTACAGTCAGGCACAGGGAAGGTGGCCCCACTCACTATCACAGTCGGGTTCAGGGAAGGTGGCCCTGCTCACTGTCACAGGGCGCAGGGAAGGTGGCCCCGCTCACTATCACAGGAAGCAGGGAAGGTGGCCCCTCTCACTATCACAGGATGCAGGGAAGGTGGCCCCGCTCACTGTCACAGGGCGCAGGGAAGGTGGCCCCGCTGTCTGTCACAGTCAGGCACAGGGAAGGTGGCCCCGCTCACTATCACAGTCGGGTGCAGGGAAGGTGGCCCCGCTCACTATCACAGGGCACAGGGAAGGTGGCCCCGCTCACTGTCACAGTTGGGCACAGGGAAGGTGGCCCCGCTCACTGTCACAGTTGGGCACAGGGAAGGTGGCCCCGCTCACTATCACAGGATGCAGGGAAGGTGGCCCCGCTCACTGTCACACTCCCAGCTGTGACACATGGGGTGCTCAGTGACACATGGGGATGCTCAGTGAGTCCTCATCCAGTGAGAGAGCCTGAGTGGGAGAGAGCTGGTTTTGTGGGCCGATCTCCCCATGTGGTATGTCTATTTCCTAAGCTTGAGCCCCAGGAGAAAGGAATGAAACCACTTTCATAGAAATTCAATCAGTGACTCTGGGCAAAGCTCAGCATGGCAGCATGTGGCAGCAGCTTGGCCGGTGGCTAAACAGAAATGTTTTGCTGCCTGGCACTGTAGGTCTCTTCTGAAAGTTCTCTGAGAGGGTAACAGACTTGACCCGCATCACTGGAAAACAAGTTTTGACTGAGTCTAGTGACAGGCAGCCACCAGATCCTGAGAAGGCAAATCAATATCTGAGTTCAGACACATTTGTTTAGGCTGAAAGAAATGTGGCAACTCATATCCTGATCACTCAGATTTAAAGTTCATTTTGTTCTTATCTCTTTGATAACTATAAAAATCTTCTTAACTGCTGCCAACCATGACCTTCCCCCCTCAAACAGCAAACCAATAAACTTTGGGCTTACAATATGAAAACTGATTCCAAGCAGGAAGTCAGCAGAAATGATGTTGAGACGGGTCTGTATGATGGAAGAAGTTGGCGCATTAGCATTTGAGCTTTTTTAAACTTTTGTTTATATTCTTGCCCCTTGTTTGATCTCCAGGTTATCTTCCTGTGTTTCTGGATGCCCCAGGGCTAACTTGCTCATAATCCTACACAGGGCTGAGTGTCTTGCCTTACTCTGTACCACCATAAGTGCTGTTTGTATTCTGCATTATAAAGATGCCCAGGAAAGTTCTTGGTTTTTTTTTTTTTTTTTTTTTTATTGTTGAACCATAGCTGAGTACATTAGTGCAATCAAGGGGTACAATGTGCTGGTTTCATATACAATCTGAAACATTTTCATCAAACTGTTTGACATAGCCATCATGTCGTTTTCTTAGTTATTGTATGAAGACATTTGCATTCTGCATTTAGTAAGTTTTTGTCCACACCATAGGTGTGGCCCCACCATTTACCCTCCCTCCACCCATCTTCCCCCCTCCCCACCCCGCGGTCGCCCCTTTCCGCCTATTCTTATGCTATAATTGGGTTATAGCCTTCATATGAAAGCTATAAATTAGCTTCATAGTAGGGCTGAGTACCTTGGATACGTTTTCTTCCATTCTTGAGATACTTTACTAAGAAGAGTATGTTCCAACTCCATCCATGTAAACATGAAAGAGGTAAAGTCTCCATCTTTCTTTAAGGTTGCATGGTATTCCACGGTATACATGTACCACAATTTATTAATCCATTCGTGGGTCAATGGGCACTTTGGCTTCTTCCATGACTTAGCAATTATGGATTGGGTTGCAATGAACACTATGGTAGATATGTCTTTGTTATAATGTGATTTTTGGTCTTCAGGGTATAGACCAAGTAAAGGAATTATAGGATCGAATGGCAGGTCTATTTTTAGATCTCTAGTATTCTCCAAACATCCTTTCAAAAGGAATGTATTAGTGTGCATTCCCACCAGCAATGTAGAAGTGTTCCCTTTTCTCCACATGCACACCAACATCTCTGCTTTTGGGATTTTGTTGTGTGGGCTAATCTTACTGGAGTTAGATGACATCTCAAAGTAGTTTTGATTTGCATTTCTCTGATGATTAAGGATGGTGAGCATTTTTGCATGTGTCTGTAGGCCGTGCACCTATCTTCTTTGGAGAAGTTTCTCTGCAAGTCCTTTGCCCACCCTGAGATGGGATCACTTGTTCTTTTCTTGCCAATACGTTTCAGTTCTCTGTGGATACTGGTTATTAAACTTTTGTCGGAGGTATAACCTGCAAATATTTTCTCCCATTCTGAGGATGGTCTGCTTGCTATACTTACCACGTTCTTGGCTGTACAGAAGCTTTTTAGGTCCCAGTAGTGTATTTTAGATACTGCTTCAATTGTCTGGGGAGTCCTCCTCATGAAATATTTACCCAAGCCGATTCCTTCTAGAGTTTTCCCTGCACTTTCTTCCAGAATTTTTATAGTTTCATGTCTTAAGTTTAAGTCTTTAATCCAGTGAGAATCTTTCTTAGTTAATGGTGAGAGATGTGGGTCCAGTTTCAGTCTTCTACAGGTTGCCAGCCAGTTCACCCATCACCATCTGTTAAAGAGGGAGTCTTTTCCCCACTGAATGTTTATAATTGGCTTGTCAAAGATCAAATAATGATAAGTAGCTGGATTCATCTCTTGGTTCTCTATTCTGTTCCAAACATCTACCTCTCTGTTTTTGTGCCAGTACCATGCTGTTTTGATCACTATGGATTTACAGTACAGTCTCAGGTCTGGTAGCGTGATTCCTTCTGCTTTGTTTTTATTTCTGAGTAATGTCTTGGCTATTCAAGGTTTTTTCTGATTCCAGATAAAATGAAATATTATTCTTTCAAGATCTTTAAAGTATGACAATGGAGCTTTAATAGGATTGCATTAAAAGTATATATTGCTTTGGGTAGTATAGACATTTTAACAATGTTGATTCTTCCCAGCCATGAGCATAGTATGTTTTTCCATTTGTTAACATTTTCGGCTATTTCTTTTCTTAATGTTTCATAGTTCTCTTTATAGAGATCTTTCACATCCTTTGTTAGGTGAACTCCCAAATATTTCATCTTCTTTGGCACTAATGTGAAAGGTATAGAGTCCTTGACTGATTTTTCAGCTTGGCTATTGTAGGTATATATAAAGGCTACAGATTTATGGGTGTTGATTTTGTAACCTGAGACATTGCTTGATGCTTGATCACTTCTAAAAGTTTTGTAGTAGAATCCCTAGTGTTTTCCAGATATACAATCATATCATCTGCAAAGAGTGAAAGTTTGATCTCTTCTGACCCTATGTGGATAC
>CAUYRH010006372.1:0-20752 GCA_963574655.1 Perodicticus potto
GTGGGCGCCTGTAGTCCCAGCTACTTGGGAGGTGGAGGCGGGAGACTCGCTTGAGTCCAGGAATTGGAGGTTGCTGTGAGCTGTGATGCTACGGCACTCTATCCAGGGTGACAGCTTGAGGCTCTGTCTCAAAAAAAAAAACAAAACAATAATTAAAACTATATTTATGGGCGGCACCCATAGTTCAGTGGGTAGGGCGCCGATGGAGGCTGGTGAGTTCAAACCCAGCCCAGGCCAGCTAAAATAACAATGACAACTGCAACAACAAAACCAGAACAAAAAATAGCCAAGGCGGTGCCGGTAGCTCATTGGTTAGGGTGCTGGCCACATACACCAAGGCTGGCGGGTTACAGCCCGGCCTGGGCCTGCTAAACAACTATGACAACTGCAACCAAAAAATAGCAGGCGTTGTGGTGGGTGCTTGCAGTCCCAGCTACCTGGGAGGCGGAGGCAAGAAAATCGCTTAAGTTGTAGGTTGCTTGAGCTGTGATGCCATTGCACTCTACCCAGGGTGACATAGTGAGAATCTGTCTCAAAAAAAAATAAATAATACGGCGGCACCTGTGGCTCATCGAGTAGGGCGCCAGCCCCATATACCAAAGGTGGCGGGTTCAAACCCAGCCTCGGCCAAACTGCAAAACAGAAAAATAGCCGGGCATTGTTGCAGGCGCCTATAGTCCCAGCTACTCGGGAGGCTGAGGTAAGAGAATTGCCTAAGCCCAGGAGTTGGAGGTTGCTGTGAGCTGTGTGATGCCACAGCACTCTACCAAGGGTCATAAAGTGAGACTCTGTCTCTACAAAAAAAAAAATAAATAAATAAATAAAATAAAATAAATAAATAATAAAATAAAAAATATAAATAAATACACAACTTTCACCATTAACTAAGATAGACTCTCACTAGATTAAAGATTTAAACTTGGTTCGGCGTCTGTGGCTCAACAGGCTAAGGTGCCAGCCACATACACTTGAGCTGGCGAGTTCGAATCCAGCCCAGGCCCGCCAAACACCAATGCTGGCTGCAACCAAAAAATCGCCAGGCGTTGTGGGGGGGGGGGGACCTGTAGTCCTAGCTACTTGGGAGGCTGCGGCAAGAGACTAGCTTGAGCCCAGGAATTGGAGGTTGCTGTGAACTGTGATGCCACAGCGCTCTATCCAGGGTGACAGCTTGAGGCTCTGTCTCAAAAAAAAAAAAAAAGATTTAAACTTAAAACCTGAAACTATAAAAATACTAGAAGGAAGTGCAGGGAAAACTCTTGAAGAAATCAGCCTGGGTGAGTATTTTATGAGGAAGACCCCCAGGGCAACTGAAGTAACACCAAAAATACACTACGGGGATCTGATCAAACTAAAAAGCTTCTGCACAGCCAAAAACACAGTAAGTAAAAGCAAGCAGACAGTCCTCAGAATGGATAAGATATTTGCAGGTTATGTCTCTGACAATGGTTTAATAACCAGAATCCACAGAGAACTCAAACGTATTAGCAAGAAAAGAACAAGTGAGCCCATCTCAGGGTGGGCAAGGGACTTGAAGAGAAACTTCTCTAAAGAAGACAGGTGCACAGCCTACAGACACATGAGAAAATGCTCATTATCCTTAATCATCAGAGAAATGCAAATCAAAACTACTTTTGATATCATCTAACTCCACTAAGATTAGCCCACATCACAAAATCCCAAAACCAGAGATATTGGCGTGGATGTGGAGAAAAGGGAACACTTCTACACTCTAGTGGGAATGCAAACTAATATGTTCCTTTTGGAAGGATGTTTGGAGATCATGTAGGAATCTAAAAATAGACCTGCCATTCGATCCTATAATCCTCTACTAGGTATATACCCATAAGACCAAAAATCGCTTTATAACAAAGATATTTGCACCAGAATGTTTATTGCAGCCCAATTCATAATTGCTAAGTCATGGAAGAAGCCCAAGTGCCCATCAACCCATGAATGGATTAATAAATTGTGGTATATGTACACCATGGAATATTAGCCTTAAAGAAAGATGGAGGGCAGTGCCTGTAGTCCCAGCTACTCGGGAGGCTGAGGCAAGAGAATCGCCTAAACCCAGGAGTTGGAGGTTGCTGTGAGTTGTGACGCCACAGCATTCAACCGAGGGCCATAAAGTAAAACTCTATCTCTACCAAAAAAAAAAAAAAAAAAGTAAAATAAAGAAATAAAAATATATTTATATATCTAATTTACAGAGCATATAATTAATAAATTTAAAATGATTACTAGAATAAATTGCTAAAATACATTAATTAGGTAATTTAAAAATTAAAAATCTAAATAAAAATATCTATTTAAAAGTATTTAAAAGCTGGCAAACATAAAGTCTGTATGTATGTCTGTACATGTCACATGCCTGTAATATTTCACTAATAAAATATACAAAAGAGGCTCGGTGCCTGTGGCTTAACGGGCTAAGGCGCCAGCCACGTACACCTGAGCTGGTGGGTTTGAATCCAGCCCGGGCCCGCCAAAAAACAGTGACGGCTGCAACCAAAAAACGGCTGGGCGTTGTGGCGGGCGCCTGTAGTCCCAGCTACTTGGGAGGCAGAGGCAAGAGACTCGCTTGAGCCCAGGAGCTGGAGGTTGCTGTGAGCTGTGTGATGTCACGGCGCTCTACCGAGGGCGATAAAGTCAGACAAGTGGCATCTTTTGCAAATCTAAAAGACATTAACATGCCATCCCTCTTTAATGCTTTCTCTCTTTTTTTTTTTTTTTTTGAGGTTTTTGGCCAAGGCTGGGTTCGAACCCACCACCTCCGGCATATGGGGCCGGCACCCAACTCCTTTCACCCACAGGCGCCGCCCCTCCCCCCCCTTTTTTTTTGTAAAAGAGCCTCAAGCTATCGCCCTGGGTCAAGTGCTGTGACATCACAGCTCACAGCAACCTCAAACTCTTGGGCTTAAGCAATTCTCTTGCCTCAGCTTCCCAAGTAGCTGGGACTACAGGCGCCCGCCACAACACCTGGCTATTTTTGTTTGTTTGTTTTGCAGTTCGGCCGAGGCCAGGTTTGAAACTGCCACCTTTGGTATATTCGACCGGTGCCCTACTTGATGAGCCACAGGCGCTGCCCTGTCCCCTTTTTTTTGTTGTTGTTGCAGTTGTCATTGTTGCATAGCAGGCCCAGGTGGAGTTCGAACCCGCCACCCTACAGTGTGTGGCTGGTGCCCTTGCCAACTGAGCTACAGGTGCAGCCCACCTCTTTGATGCTCTTAAAGGCCCAGCGCCCCTTCTTATTTCAGAACTATCACTCCTGCAGCATTACAGGCGCTTTCTAAGGCAGAACCTGCTCAGCTCACACACTGGATTCTAATTCACCTGTATATTTACTTATTTTTCCCAGTGCTCTATTATGGCAACATCTAGGTCCTTTAAAATGGATTCATTTAAGTACTACAGCTAACTGAGTTTTAACTCCATACTGTGAAGTGGTAGCCACCCTTATCCTTAAAGGTCAGCGCCGCCTCTGGCAACTTCCTGAATTCCTATTCCACTGATCAAACAACAAGGGCTCTGGGAAATGTCATCTTGGTAGCAAACAGCACTTGCAGACTTTACTGGTCAAATTGATTGCCATTGTCCTCCAGACAGAATAATTCAATTTGTTTCAAAAACTTTTCTTTTTCCTCACATTATTATTTCATAACCTATTCCTCAGGCTCCTACTATTCACTGATAGCTCTACTTCAGGAATTGCTAGTATGGCGATCAATAGTAAAATTTATACTGAAACAGTTTCTTACTCCTCAGCTCAAAGTGTGGAACTTCATGCTGCTATAATGGCTTTTACACATTTTCCTACAACCTCTTTTAACCTCTTTACTGACAGTAAGTATCTTGTTGGTGTTTTAATAACTATTGAAACAGCACTCATAGACCATACCACTGATGAATCCTTTTTAAACAATTTCTCCATTTACAGAGACTCATTCAAGCCCATCCTGAACAGTGCTTTGTTGGGGACCTCAGACCCCATTCCTCTTCTCCAGGGCCTTTATCAGAAGGCAACTTGTTAGCTGATAATCATACCCGTCGGCTCGGTGCCTGTGGCTCAACGGGCTAAGGTGCCAGCCACATACACCTGAGCTAGCGGGTTCGAATCCAGCCCGGGCCCGCCAAACAACAATGACGGCTGCAACCAAAAAATGGCCGGGCATTGTGGCGGGCGCCTGTAGTCCCAGCTACTCGGGAGGCAGAGGCAAGAGACTCACTTGAGCCCAGGAGTTGGAGGTTGCTGTGAGCTGTGATGCCACAGCACTCTACCCAGGGTGTCAGCTTGAGGCTCTGTCTCAAAAATAAAAAATAAAAAACACACCTGTCTTTTTCCAGCCATTTCTTCTCCCTCCCCTGCAGAACTATCTCATGCTATTCATCATGAAAATGCCACCGCCCTTAGGCATTAATTTTGCATTATAAGAAATAATTAAAAATTGCTCCTCTGTCCCATAGCAGCTTCCTGTTCTCCACTTCAGTGTTAACCCTGTGGTCTCTTACCAGGACAACCCTGGCAAATGGACATCACCCATGTTCTACCCTTTAAAAAACTTTCTTTCATTAATGTGACAGTTAATACTTTTTGTGGTTTTATTTTTTCTTCTATTCATACTGGCAAAGCAGCAAAACATGCAGTAACACACTGCCTAACTGCTTTTGCAGTTTTAAGTATTCCACATCTCATTAAAACTGATAATGCTCCTGCTTACACTGACGAAGCTTTCCTTTCTTTTTATTCTACCTTTTCTATTGCCCTAAAAACAGGTATTCCATATAACCCTCAAGAACAAGGAATTGTTGAACATGCTCATCACACGCTCAACCTTCAAATACACAAATTAAAGAAGGGGGAGATATACCCCAATGCACTACATACTCTTTTCTCATGCTCTCTTTACTTTGAATTTTTTAAGCACTGATGTTCAGGATCACACGTCTGCAGACCGTTTCTGGAATGTACCAAACTCTAAACATCCTGAGGTCTTGTGGAAGAACACTTTTACCAGTGCCTGGCAAAGACCTGACCCCATTTTTTTTTTTTTTTTTGAGACAGAGCCTCAAGCTGTCACTCTGGGTAGAGTGCCGTGGCATCACAGCTCACAGCAACCTCCAATTCCTGGGCTCAAGCGAGTCTCCTGCCTCCACCTCCCAAGTAGCTGGGACTACAGGCGCCTGCCGCAACACCCGGCCATTTTTTGGTTGCAGCCGTCATTGTTGTTTGGCGGGCCCGGGCTGGATTCCAACCCGCCAGCTCAGGTGTACGTGGCTGGTGCCTTAGCCCGTTGAGCCACAGGCGCTGAGCCATGACCCCATTTTAATATGGGGAAGAAGACATGTTTGTGCTTTTCCTAGAATAGCTGCCGCCTCCCCACTGGCTCCCAGAATGATTGGTTAAGCATGGACCCAGAACAACTCTTCGTTCCACCCATGGAGAAACTAAAACTGGCATCCCCAAAACTTTTGTTACTAGAAATATTTCTATAACTAAAACTAAACATGGCTTCACTTTATTTTATTTTATTTTATTGAGACAAAGTCTCACTATGTTGCCCTCAGTAGAGTGCCATGTTGTCACAGCTCACAGCAACCTCCAACTCTTGGGCTTAAGCGATTGTCTTGCCTCAGCTTCCCGAGTAGCTGGGACTATAGGTGCCCGCCACAACGCCTGGCTATTTTTTGTTGCAGTTTGTCCAGGGCCAGGTTTAAACCCGCCACCCTCAGTATATGGGGCCAGCGCCCTACCCACTGAGCCATAGGTGCCGCCCCATGGCTTTAAATTGTGTACATTGTAATTTGTCTAATTGTGTGAATCAATTTCATGCTATTACTGTGATTGAACAATCTTCTTTTGTGATGTTACCTGTGAATTTATCTCAACTTTTGAATCAGTTTTGCAAACATTAATTGACCTTAACAATTATTTAACAAACCTTTTGTACAAAAAAAAAAATAGGTATGATTATAGTAAGTATTACAGTTTTAATTACTACAGTAACTACTGCTTTTCTTCAGTGATCGCCCTCACACAGCCCATATAGACAACTCATTATGCCAATACTTAAGCTCAAAATACTTTTTTTGAATTTTTCTTTTTTGAGGCAGAGTCTC
The DNA here is from genome assembly GCA_963574655.1 of Perodicticus potto. Lineage (NCBI taxonomy): Eukaryota > Metazoa > Chordata > Mammalia > Primates > Lorisidae > Perodicticus > Perodicticus potto. Next base: position 6,118 of record CAUYRH010006372.1, read on the forward strand.
ACTGTGTTGCCCTGGGTAGAGCATTGTGGCATCATAGCTCACAGAAAACTCTCGGGCTTAAGGAGTTCTCTTGCCTCTGCCTCCCAAGTAGCTGGGACTACAGGCGCCCCCCACATCACCTGGCCATTTTTGGTTGCAGTTGTCATTGTGGTTAGGCTGGCCTGGGCCAGGCTAGAACCTGCCAGCCTTGGTGCATGTGACTGGTGCCCTACTCACTGAGCTATGAGCGCCAAGCCTCAAAATACTTCTTTAACATTATTTTTACAGGAAGATATAGATAAAAGAATAGAAAATGAAATTAAATGCATTGGAACAAGTTATAACTCTAATAGTAAATGAAGTACTAAGTATGAAGACAGTCTTCCTTTTTATGGTGACATGCTCATTTTCAGTGTATATGGGTCACTCCTAAACCTTATAATGAATCTCAAGGAGAATGAGATAAAGTAACAAATCCTCTCCAAAGAATATGGTCCAATAATGATGTTAGTCTTGATGTAGCTAAACTCCATCAAGAAATACAAATAGGCTCAGCGCCTGTGGCTCAACGGGCTAGGGTGCCAGCCACGTACACCTGAGCTGGCGGGTTCGAATCCAGCCCAGACCCACCAAACAACAACAGCTGCAACCAAAAAATGGCCGGGCATTGTGGCAGGTGCCTGTAGTCCCAGCTACTTGGGAGGCAGAAGCAGGAGACTCGCTTGAGCCCAGGAATTGGAGGTTGCTGTGAACTATAATGCCACAGCACTCTATCCGGGGGGACAGCTTGAGGTTCTGTCTCAAAAAAAAAAAAAACACAAAAAAAAACTTCAGCTTTTAACTTCACAGCTGCACTTCAAAACAGTCACGTATATCTTCCAGCTAATCTTGTAGATATGTGTAGTATTGCCCATATCTTAGAGCTCACACAGTAATAACAGATTATGTTTACCTGGGAATTTGCACCTGTTTCTCTTCTCATATTTAAGGTGAAAATGTGTCTTACTTTCTTGAAAAACAACTTTGTAGGCCAGGCATGGTGGCTCACTCCTGTAATCCTAGCACTCTGGGAGGCCAAAGTGGGTGGATTGCCTGAGTTCACAGGTTCAAGACCAGCTTGAGCCAGAGCAAGACCTTGTCTCTAAAAATAGCTGGGTGTTGTGGCAGGCGCCTGCAGTCCCAGCTACTTGGGAGGCTGAGGCAAGAGAATCGCTTGAGCCCAAAAGTTTGAGGTTGCTGTGAGCTATGATGCCACAGCACTCTACCAAGGGCGACACAGTGAGACTCTGTCTCCAAAAAAGAAAAAAGAAAAAAAGAAAAACAACTTTGTACAGCCTCCTTAAAAATAAAGCCATTCGGGAACTTGGATGCTGGTGATAGAGAAAAATATCCCATTCCTCCCAAACCTAACTTTGCCTCTCAATTCCACCTCTGTCTCTCACATCTTTGTCTTTCGTGTTTTATTTCATCTGTTTTATTTCATCGCTTCCCGATGATCCCACTCTGGTTCATTTACTTCTCACGCTGGTTCCTGGGAGGCCAAAATGGTTCGAGAAAGAACATCTGACAGCCAGAAACCAAAGGGAAGGAAAAGTGTAGTTTGTATGTGAAAACAAAAGGGAGTGAAAGAGAAGTAAAAACAGTGTGGGAGGACAGCCTTCTGGGGGCTCCGGGACTGTCCCAGGCCCAAGTGAAGGGCATGTCACCACCTCGCTGGGAGGGAATTCCCTCCACTGCCCACCCCCGCTGTGTGTCTAGATGGACAGGTAGAAAACACACACCGCGTGGGACTGGCTTTGGGATGGAACCAGGGTTCAGGGGGCCAGCTGGCTGGTGGTTGGGCACTCCCTGTCTGCTCTGCACCCGGCCCCACCATATTCCAGCGCCGGAGCCTTAGGTCAGTGGCTATTTCTCCGGGCCTCGGTCACCCAATCTGCTGCGGAAGGTCTAGACATGGCTGGGCAGGCAGGCCCTGCCCACCTTCAGAAAGGGGATGGCATTCCATGGTCTCTAAAGGCTACACAAACTCATTTACACAACCTTCTGTGCAGGTTTTAAGTTACATAATGCAAGGCCAAAGCAATCCTCTCCACACTGTAGGGGTCATGTGCTTACCCTTTGGAGTTTCATCTGAAGTCCTGTTCCATCTCGTGTTCTGCCAATTAAAGAAAGAGCTGTTGCGTTTTCCACTAGCTCTAAATTACCAAAGAAAAGACCCAGTGGAATGTAGTTCACTACCTATAAGGAGAAAGCATCACCTTCCATACAATTTCGATCGTTGGCATTCTCCATTTAAACAGAGAGAGACTCCTATTTCAGGGGATAATAAAAGCAGGCCATTTAATACACCTATTTAATTTGCTTCCCACCAATAACCCCTCTCTGGACCTCCCTACTCTCCCCAAGTTGGCTTTTCCTCAATAATGTGCTCTGTGATCTGGAAGCTTCCTCAATAGCATGTAACAGGAGAGCACTGGAAGCCCAGCCTTGGCAGAGTATCCTGAGCAGCCTTCTTGCTCAGAAGAGAAGTGAAAGGGCTGGGTGCACTTCACCCAGAGCAGCGCCAAGGCCAAAGGTCAGAGTTCAACAGAAGACTCGGGTTGTTTTATCTTAGTGGGGGTTACTTTGCTGTGGCAATGTCCAAGTTGCAAAAAAGGAATAAAAAGTCCCAAATGACACGATTGTATGAGGCACTTTACCTAACAAATGCAATCAGCGTAACCTGGTTTCTTGTACCCTCAACAACAACAACAAAGAAAGTCCCAAATTGCTAAAAATACTCATGAAAATTAGTCAGAAGTACTGAGGTCGACTCTGAAATTAAGATGTTCCACCTTGACAGAGTATCACTGTGACCCTGAAAACAGCCTTCCTGGCAGGGGCCGGCCTTTGTGGGGCATATAACCAGAAGAGGGCAGGGCCACATCCACCTAGTGGCTGTGCCACCACCTAGTGACTGGCCATGTTTGCTGGGCCTGCTCCTGCTTTCTCAGAGGGACAACCTGGTCCAGCAAGTAGCTCCTGCCACAGACAGAAAAACTGGTAAATGGGCAAGAACATCCATTTCCCTCCAAAGAGTTAGTAAGAAAGTGAGACTACCTTAAACTGCCCTTGTCACTACAGGAGCTAATCTAGTCTGGAAAGACCACCTTGGGGCTTAGCGCTAGAACTAAAGCATTTCTCTTACCTTCCGAAAGATTCAAATCACAGTTCAGGCCGCAGCAGCCTGGTAGGCAGGCCCATGGCAGGAATGCTCCAAACCAGTGGTTCTCGACCTTCCTAATGCTGCGATGTATTTTCATTACGAAGGGGTCACAACCCACAGGCTGAGAACCGCTGAGTCTAAACCCTTCCAAAGCTTCGGTGTGGGCACCTACAACCTCCTCACCAGACCCCAGAGAAGCACTGAACAGTGACCCTGGGAGGTGGGAATACTCTTTAAACACATTATCTCATGTAAAACAATAATCCTAAAAGTAAGAGATACTTTTTTGTCCTTTTTATTTTTAAGACAGAGTCTCACTTTGTCACCTTCAGTAGAATGCCATGGCATCACAGCTCACAGCAACCTCAAACTCTTGGGTTCAAGTGATTCTCTTGTCTCAGCCTCCCAAGTAGCTAGGACTATAGGCACCTGCCACAACACCCAGCTACTTTTAGAGTCGGGGTCTGGCTTTTGCTCAGGCTGGTCTCAAACTCCTGAGCTCAAGAAATCCACCTACCTTGGGCCTCCCAGAGTGCTAGGATTACAGGTGTGAGCCACCGCGACTGGCCTACTTTTTTTATTTTAAAGATAATCAAAAATGAAGCTCAGCTACTTGGGAGACTGAGGCAGGAGAAATGCTTACGCCCAGGAGTTGGAGGTTGCTGTGAGCTGTGACACCAGGGCACTCTACCCAGGGAGACATAGTGAGACTCTGTCTCAAAAAAAAAAAAGCTCAGAGAGGCTAAGTAGTTAATACCACTAATGCTGAAGACAGTCAAATTCAGTCATTCTATTCATCAACATTACAAATGCTAAATGCAGCAATCCAGACTGACTCTGCAACAGTCTGTGGGGTAGAGAATTTTCAGAAAATCTTCAACTCTTCAGAGAGAAAAGCACTCTTTCTCCCTCATGTGAACCCTCTTAGTTAGGCCTGAGAGAGCCTGACAGGTGTGGCTTCACAGTAACTAGACCACACACTAAATCAGCTCCTTAGAAGAGCTGTGTTGACCCACCACGCAACAAAAGGAAAGAGAAAGACTGTGGATCAGGGGACACTGAGGCTCCACTCATGCCCATCTGATGGAACAAGGTAGGCCAGACTATGAGAGTTAAAACAGCTGCTCTCATTGGGCACAGTAGCTCACACCTCTAATCCTAGCATTCTGGGAGGCTAAGGTGAGTGGATTGCTTGAGCTGATGAATTTGAGACCAGCCTGAGCAAGAGTGAGACCCTGTCTCTATTAAAAATAGAAAACTAGCTGGGCATTGTGATGGGCACCCGTAGTCAGTCTCAGCTACTCAGAAGGCTAAGCCAAGTTTGATGCTGCTGTGAGCTCTGAGGCCACAACACTCTAGCCGGGGTAACAGCGAGACTCTGTCTCAAAAAAATAAAAATAGGCTCGGCGCCTGTGGCTCCACAGGCTAAGGCGCCAGCCACATACACCTGAGCTGGCAGGTTCAAATCCAGCCTGGGCCCGCCAAACAATAATGACGGCTCCAACCAAAACATGGCCAGGTGTTGTGGCAGGCACCTGTAGTCCCAGGTACTTTGGAGGCGGAGGCAGGAGACTCGCTTGAGCCCAGGAATTGGAGGTTGCTGTGAGCTGTGATGCCACGGCACTCTCTCCAGGGTGACAGCGTGAGGCTCTGTCTCAAAATAAATAAATAAATAAAATAGCTGCTCTCTGGTGAGAAAGAACAAACTACTACTTCTCTAAGAAAGTAAATAACCCGAGGGAAGAGGAAGCTGCTCACTGTGAACTTGTCTGTACAAACTTGTTTAGTTACATAACTAACCATAACACTGGGCAGTCCTCTACTTGGCGAGAGGGAGCTCTTCCTGGTGCCCAGCTTCTCCCTCCTCAGGGTAGGAAGGTAGCTAGATCCTTGGCAAGGTTCTCTTTCCCTTTACAGGGAACTGCCGGGGTTCCTCCTCCCTGCTGGGACCTCCCCACCATACCTACACAGCCCCCTGGAGACTCTGCTCCCAAGCTGCCAGTTCTGGGTCAAGAATCACCCATAGGCAGCCCACAAGTCCCCCCAGGCGGCTAGCTCGGATGGAGGGTGACCCTCCTGCCTTGACCTCTGTGTGAGACTTTACCCCACATAATCTACCTGACATGTTCCCAGGGGACCCGGATTAGGCTCCAGGACCCACACAGGCCCTATCAAAACTGAGCACATCCCTCCAGATTCCTTTGCCGAAGACCCCTTTGGGCTTCTTAACACAGAATCAGCACATATTTTTATTATTATTATTATTATTTTTAAGGGACAAGAGTCTCATTTTGTCACCCTCGGTAGAGTGCCGTGGCATCACAGCTCACAGCAATCTCCAACTCCTGGGCTTAGGTGATTCTCTTGCCTTAGCCTCCCAAGTAGCTGGGACAACAGGCACCCGCCACCATGCCCGGCTACTTTTGTTGTTGTTGTTGCAGTTTGGCCGGGCTGGGTTCGAAACCACCACCCTCAGTATATAGGGCTGACGCCCTACCTATTGAGCCACAGGTACTGCCCTGAATCAGCACATATTAAAGCTATGAGGACGCTTGCAAAATGTCATACCTAACATCCTCATTTTATGGATGAGGTCTAACAGAGCTGGGACATGAACCAGCTCTTCTTTCTAGGCTGATCCTCCTTCTATATTACTGTATTACCTCTCAAAAGGAATGAATTCCTACTGCTAAGATTTAGGGCCCTAGCACACGTGAGTTTGAGCACAAGATCCTAGAGGCCCCTCAAATCACCACTTCCCTGCTCCATCTGTGCCCACTCCAGCCTCAAGTAGGTGTGTCCTGAACTACTTCTGGAGCAGGGTGATCAGCTCATGCTTGGCCCTCTGTTTTATATTCGAAGCCATGTTGCACGCTTTTTTTTTTTTTTGAGACAGAGCCTCAAGCTGTCACCCTGGATAGAGTGCCGTGGCCTCACAGCTCACAGCAACCTCCAACTCCTGGGCTCATGCGAGTCTCCTGCTTCTGCCTCCCAAGTAGCTGGGACTACAGGCGCCCGTCACAACACCTGGCCATTTTTTGGTTGCAGCCGTCATTGTTGTTTGGCAGGCCCCGGCTGGATTCGAACCCGCCAGCTCAGGCGTATGCGACTGGCGCCTTAGCCGCTTGAGCCACAGGCGCCGAGCCCATGTTGCATGCTTTTGAGTCTATTGGCACAAGAATGGAGAAAGGAGTCTGGGAAGCCCCTGCCTTCACACGTCCAGGCCTGAGCCAAGATGCCAAGGCAGGGAGAGCAGTCACCAAGCTGGGTACATTGGTTCTTATGTCAATGGGACAAGGGCACTGTGCACTGGGGACACAGGGTGCTCTGTGAGCTCCAGTTGTGCTCAGACAGGACCAGGGCACCCCAAGCAGGGACGGGAGGGAAGCTCTCCACCTCCTCAAAACCTTTCTGTAAAGGTCCCTCCGCTCATAGTTCAGCACTGCCACAGACATTCCCACCCTCCTTCAGTAGGAGCCAGCCAGTAAACTTAAAGCGCAACTGAGAGGCCGGTGGAGCCATGCGGAGAACACGTGGGTTGTAGCAGACAGCATTGAGGTTCACCCCAGCTGCCTTGCTGAGCAGGTATTTCCTACGGAAGGTCCTTCCTTACCCAGAATTGGAGAGAAGTCAACAGAAAGCTTGAGGTCCTCTTGCTTACACAGTGCACTATCCCGTGAGTCACTCATACTAGGTTTTTTCCTTTCTTTCTTTCTTTTTTTTTTTTTTCCTGAGACAGAGTCTCACTTTGTTGCCCTGGGTAGAGTGCTCTGGCATCATGATAGCTCACAGCAACCTCAGTCTCTTGGAATCAAGAGATCCTCTTGCCTCAGCCTCCCGAGGAGGCGAGACTACAGGCACCTGCCCAGCTGATTTTGCCAATTTTTCTATTTTTAGTATAGACGGGGTATCAATCTTGTCCGGCTGGTCCTGGGCTTAAGCAATTCATCCCCCTTGGCCTCCCAGAATGCCAGGTTTATAGGCGTGAGCCCCCGCATCCGGCCTCACATTAGCTTTTTTAGTTTGCCCACACTCAGCAAACACAGACAGAAAGGTCACCCATTCTAGGCACACTCCTGCCTCAGGGCCTTTGCACTTACTTTCCCCTCAGCCTAGTGCAAAGCAACCCAGGCAGCAGAATGGTTGGTCCTTAACTCCTCAGGTCTATGCAAATGTGACACAGGGACAGGAACCAGGGCACCCCAAGCAGAGAATGGAGAGAGGCTCTCCACCTCCTCTGGTGGTCAAGTTGCCCTTTCTGTAAAAGTCCCTCCACCCATAGTTCAGCACTGCCACAGACATTCCCACCCCCATTCAGTAGGTGCCAGCCAGTATACCTGAAGCACAATGACACCATCTTTTTTAATTTTTTTCAAATTTAAAAAAATTAATGGGGTACAAATGTTTTAGATTACATGCATCACTTTTGTAGTGCATAAGTCCTAGCTACAGGTGTGCCCATCACCCAAACAGTGCTCATTGTACCCATTAGGTTGGTTTGTTCCCTTCCTCTCCTCTTCCTCCCCAGCTGCTTTCCACTGAGTTTTACTTCCCACTGCACACGTGCTCCTCAGTTAGTACCAATTTCTTAGTAAGTACACGTGGTGTTTGTTTTTCCATTCCTGTGATACTCACTTAAAAGAATGGTCTCCAGCTCCATCCAGATTATTACAAAAGGTATTAATTCACCTTTATTAATGGCTGAGTAGTATTCCATGATGTATACATACCACATTGTGGGTGGCACCTGTGGCTCAGTGAGTAGGGTGCCGGCCCCATATACCAAGGGTGGCAGGTTCGAACCCAGCCCTGGCCAAACTGCAACAAAAAAATAGCCTGGCGTTGTGGCGGGCACCTGTAATCCCACCTACTTGGGAGGCTGAGGCAAGAGAATCACCTAAGCCCAAGAGCTGGAGGTTGCTGTGAGCTGTGACGCCACAGCACTCTGTACCAAAGATGACAAAGTTGAGACTCTATCTCTTAAAAAAAAAAAAATAGGTACCACATTGTGTTAATCCACTTATCAGCGGATGGACACTTGAGTTGATTGCACATCTTTGGATGTGAATTGTTACTATAAACAATTGAGTGCAGGTGTCTTTTTGATACAATGACTTCTTTTCCTTTGGGTAAATACCAGTAGTGGAACTGCTGGGTTGAATAGCAGGTCTACTTTTAGTTGTCTAAGGAATCTCTGTACTGTTTTCTGCAGAGGGTGTACTAATTTACACTCCCACAGTGTATAAACGTTCCTTTCTCTCTGCATCCACACCACCATCCATACCTAACTTGGGTAAGGTGATATTGATACAAGGTTCCCTCATTCAGGGCTGAACAATGACCTCCATTTTCCAGGCCTAAAAAAAAAAGGACTTTTTCCTCCTAACTGCTTTCTCTGGATACAAGCAAGACAGAAGAGCAGTTTATTTACAAACAGTATGTGATCCTCTAGTCAAAAGACTGCATGGGACTTCCCACTGGATCTCCCCCCTCTGCCAGAGGCTCTAACTTATCTCTGATCTGTGCAGTCCCTGGGTTCATTCTTCAAGTCTCCAGGGACCAAGGACCTACTGCAGGGAATAACTGCATCAACAATATTTCATTGTGGTTTTAATTTGCATTTCCCTGATGATTAGTGATAGTGAGCATTTTTTCATGTTTCTTGGCCATTGGTCTTTCTTTGAGAAGCTTCTGTTCATGTCTTTGGCCCACTTTTTAAAAGGGTTGTTTGGTTTTTTCTTGCTGATTTGTTAAGAGTTCTTAAAGGTAAATTCTGGTTATGAGTCCTTTACTGATGTGTAGCATGAATATTTTCTCCCATTCGCTAGGTTGTCTATTTGCTCTGTTGATTATTTCCTTTGCTGGGCAGAAGCTTGCTATTTATATATATATATATATTTGTAGAGACAGAGTCTCACTTTATCGCCCTCGGTAGAGTGCCATGGCATCACACAGCTCACAACAACCTCCAATTCCTGGGCTTAGACGATTTTCTTGCCTCAGTCTCCCGAGTAGCTGGGACTACAGGCGCCCGCCACAACGCTCAGCTATTTTTCTGTTTTGCAGTTCGGCTGAGGCCGGGTTTGAACCCGCCACCTTTGGTATATGGGGCCAGCGCCCTACTCCAAGAGCCACAGGTGCCGCCCTATTTATTTATTTTTTAAGAAACAAGAGTCTCACTTTATCGCTCTCGGTAGAGTGCTGTGGTGTCACAGCTCACAGCAACCTCCAACTCCTGGGCTTAGTTAATTCTCTTGCCTCAGCCTCCCAAGTAGCTGGGACTACAGGTGCCCGCCACAACACCCGGCTGTTTTGATTTTTCTTTTTATTAAATCATAGCTGGCTCAGCACCTGTAGCTCAACAGGCTAAGACGCCAGCCACGTACACCTGAGCTGGCGGAATCGAATCCAGCCCGGGCCCACCAAACAGTAAATGACGGCTGCAACCAAAAAATGGCCGGGCATTGTGGCAGGCGCCTGTAGTCCCAGCTACTTGGGAAGCAGAGGCAAGAGACTCACTCGAGCCCAGGAATTGGAGGTTGCTGTGAGCTGTGATGCCTCACGTGACAGCGTGAGGCTCTGTCTCAAAAAAAAAAAAAAAATCATAGCTATGTACATTAACCAGCTGTTTTTTTGTTGCATTTTGGCCAAGGCTGGGTTCGAACCTGCTACCCTTGGTATATGGGGCCATCACCCTACTCACTGAGCCATGGGCACCACCCACAGAAGCTTTTTAGTTAAGTCCCATTTATTAATTTTTGTTGCTGCCATGATTGCTATTGGGGTCTTTTTCATAAATTTCTTGCCTAGAACAATAGCTAGAAGTTTTTCTTACATTTTCCTCTAGAATTCCTATGGTGTCATACCTTAGATCTGAGTTTTATCCATCTTGAATAAATTTTTGTGAGTGGTAAGAAGCAGGTGTTCTGCGTGGCTATCCATTCTCCCAGCACCATTTATTGAATAGGGCTTCTTTTCCTCAGTGTCCATTGTTGTCTGCTTTGTCAAAGGCCAGTTGGTTTTCTATTACATGTCTGGGTTCTCCGTTCTGTTCCATTAGTCTGTCTCTATTTTTGTACCAATACCATGCTATAACCTTATAGAACAGTTCGAAGTCTGGTACTGTGATGCCTCCAGTTTTGTTCTTTTTGCTTAAGATTGCTTTGGTTACTTAAGCTCTTTTCTGGTTCCAAATGAAGCATAAAATTATTTTTTCTACATCTGTGAAGTATGATTTTGGTGACTTGACAGAGATTATGTTGAATCCATAAGTCATTTTGGGGAGTGTGTTCATTGAACCAACGGTGGTTCGACCTATTCATGAGCACAAGTTTTTTCATTTGTTTGTACCCTCTGCCATTTCTTTTCTTTTAATTTTTTTTGTAGAGACAGAGTTTCATTTTATGGCCCTCGGTAGAGTGCCGTGGCATCACACAGCTCACAGCAACCTCCAACTCCTGCGCCCAGGCCATTCTCTTGCCTCAGCCTCCCGAGTAGCTGGGACTACAGGCGCCCGCCACAACGCCCGGCTATTTTTTTGTTGCAGTTTGGCCGGGGCCGAGTTTGAACCCGCCACCCTTGGTATATGGGGCCAGCGCCCTACTATATGGGGCTGGCGCCATACCGACTGAGCCACAGGGGCCGCCCTCTCTGCCATTTCTTTCCTCCGAGTTTGACAATTCTCCTCGTAGAGATCTTTCACCTCTTTGGTTAAGCATATTCCTAGATAATTCTCTTTTTTTGCAGCTATTGTGAATGATTTGTCTTTGATTTGACTCAATATGTCTTTGATTTGACTCAATACCATTTGGCTTGACTGTTACTAATACACAGAAATCTACTGGGCGGCGCCTGTGGCTCAGCAAGTAGGGCACTGGCCCCATATAGCGAAGGTGGCGGGTTCAAACTCAGCCTCAGCCAAACTGCAAAACAGAAAAATAGCCAGGCGTTGTGGTGGGCACCTGTAGTCCCAGCTACTCCGGAGGCTGAGGCAAGAGAATCGCCTAACAGGAGTTGGAGGTTGCTGTGAGCAGTGTGACTCTATGGCACTCTACCAAGGGCGATAGAAAAAAAAAATAAATCTACTGACTTATGTACACTAATCTTATATCCTAAGACTTTGCTGAATTTATTATCAATTCCAGGAGACTCTTGCTAGAATCTTTGGGTTTTTCCTGATACAAAATCACATTATCAGCAACGAGCCACAGTTTGACCTCCTTTTTCCCAATCTGCATACTCTTAGTATTCTTCTCCAGGCCTTTTCTTTCCACCTGACAGTTCTCTTCCCTCTTTTTTTTTGTAGAGACAGTCTCACTTTATCACCCTTGGTAGAGTGCCGTGGCGTCACAGCTCACAGCAACCTCCAACTCCTGGGCTTAAGCGATTCTCTTGCCTCAGCCTCCCGAGTAGATGGGACTACAGGCGCCCGCCACAACGCCCGGCTATTTTTTTGTTGCAGTTTGACCAGTGCCGGGTTTGAACCCACCACCCTTGGTATGTGGGGCCGGTGCCCTACTCATTGAGCCACAGGCGCCACCCTCTCTTCCCTCTTTAATGCTTTATTTTCTCCACAGCACACTTCATGTTGTAGCATACTTTATATTTTACAATTTTATTGTCCACCCAACCCCCACCCCCAGAACTGCAAATCCCACAAAGGGGTATTCCCTGCTGTGCCCTACAGGTAGTGCACTGCAAGCACTGTCCACACTTCCTTGGGGAAATGCAAGGAAACCATCATATGGCCCTCCTATATGTGGAACTGCAGGAAAGAAAAACTTTGCAGAACATTCCCAGAGTTTCTGCTGCCAAAACAGACTGAGGCCCCCACAATATCCTCCACTGTGAGAAACCCCCACAATATCCTCCAAGCCCAACTTCCTGAAGGAAGGAAGCAACCATCACACCAGAAAACAATGTTACTTTCTGGAGCAGTGTAGCTTTCTAAAAACATTTACTTTCAATTACGCTGCATTCAGAGGAGGCTGCAGAATGGCACAGAAACAGACAGAAATCCCAATGTCCTCAACAACTCTCCACAATGGCTCATAAATCCCAGCAAAGGCACTGTACTGACATCTGACCTGCCAAATACATGGGTCCAAGCCGAGCCAGCCCAACACACAGTTGCCAGGACAGAGTGGGGAGTACTTGCCCAGTCAGTGGCTTATCCAGGCTTTGGGGAGCAAGAAGTTCAAATAATGGGAGGTGGAGAATGGAGAGGGGAGCGCCATTCTAAGCGGGGGTGGGGGTGAAGGGGGCGGCGGTAGCGGACCAGAAGAGGCCAGGGCAAGAGAGGCGCCAGAAACCCAAGCTGGATAGCTTTTGAATAAATGGGCCCCTGCAGGGGAGTGAGGCAGAACGGTGGGCTCTGCAGGCCTGACCACATTCCTGGGTTTCCACTATATGCTGAATTTGTCACCCCAGGCTCAAGTTTCCTGTTCTGCATGCCCAACGGGCTGGCCTCTCCAGAAAGAAGAGCAGAAGTGGGGTTGGGGGCCGGTAGAAGTGGGGGTGGCAGACACATAGCGAGAAGGTGCATTTCAGGCTCGGTGCCCGCAGCTCAGCAATAGGCTGGCGGGTTCCAATCGGGCCTGGGCCAGCTAAAACGACGATGACAACTACAACAAAAACGTAGCCGGGCTTTGTGGCGGGCGCCTGTAGTCCCAGCTACTCGGGAGGCTGAGGCAAGAGAATCGCCTAAACCCAAAAGCTGGAGGTTGCTTTGAGCTGTGACGACACAGCACTCTACCAAGGGTGACAAAGTGAGACTCTGTCTCAAAAAAAAAAAAACAACAAAAATTAGACATAAAAAGAAAGTGCATTTCAGCTAACAGAAGCGATCAGCGTTAGGACTTGGGTGACAGCTGCATTTCACCGCGGGGGCGAGGCACCGCCCTGGAGAGTGAGGCTGGGGACACGGTGCGTTCCACGGCCGTCGCTCCCGGATCCCCGGCCCGCAGGCCGGACGGCGGCGTGTGCCCTGCGGGCCGCGAGCTCCCCGGGCCGTGCGTGCAGGCCCCGGCGCCCCCCGGCGCGACAGCACAGCAACCCCAGCCCTCGGCCCCCGGCCCCGCCGCCCCGGACGCTTACGGTCTCGGCTCGCAGGCTGCGGCGGCGGCGGGCGGGCGACGCGCGAGTTCCGTCGGCCCTGGGTGCAGCCGGGAGCGGCCTCTCCCGGGCGCCTCCTCCGCGGTCTCCGGCCGCCCCACGCTGTCCCCGCCCAGGCCTGGCCCCCCTAAGCAAGGCGTCCCGGGCGCGTCCCGCCCCGCCGGCCACCTGAGCTGCCCGGAAAGCCTCCTCCGCTCCTCCGGCGCCACCTGCGCGTGCGGGAAAAGCCGGTAGGGGGCGCGGCGGAGCAGCGGGCCCGAGTCCAGAACTGGAGAGACGCGTTGGGAAGGCCCATAGCAATTCGATCCCGTAACTTTGTCGCTTGAATCTGAAAACAAAACCGCAAGCTTGCAGGGTGTTTGTCTTTTTAATCTCGTCTTTATAGCAATTCATTGCATTTTACAAAGTATTGGTCCGTGACAGATTGGGAAATTTAAAAACACATTTTTTGTTTAACACAGAAGCACTGGGCTAAAGTGCTCCGAGGTCCTGGGGGTGAGGACTAAGTGGGGAATAGACGCTGAATTCAGTGCCAGGAGAGTGAACTGCTAAGTCAGTCCTCCCCGGCTTGGAAGGAGCTTGGGGCCTGTTACGGGGCGAGATGAGGACCACCAACTCAAATTAGAATTAAAAAAGGAGTCTTTTATTAACCTCGGGGCTATCTCAGCAAAGTTTAAAGCAGACTAAGTGAGAGAACATCGAGGGGTGTTAACACATTTCTGGGAGCCCCTGACAGGCCAGTAGGGCTGAGGCTCCCCTGTGGTCAGGTCGTTCTACCAACACACGCCTCTGAGAGCTTCTGACAGGCCAATAGCCCCGCAACCCGGGGTCCCTGCCCTAACTTCCTGTCTCTTTGGCCTTCCCTCGCAGGTTCCTAAGGGCTGTACGCAAATCACAACAAAGGAATTCAACAAACAGATTCTTCACAACAATCCACAACAAAAATAATATTAATAGTTATATCTGTCTGCAGATACTAGCCAAAAATAGATGTTAAAGTAGCTTAGCCCCGGAGGTGGACTCACAGGTGAATTTAGGCGTGATCGGCAGCCAGTCTCCTGAGCGCTCCAGGTTCTCCGGGGATCCTGGGATGTTTCCAGGGGCTCCTCCCCTCTGAGGGACCACAGCCTGCCCCCCTCCTGGAGGCCGCCTGAGGATCAGCAGAATAAGAGCCCAACAGAGTGATGCCAAGCAGCTGCTGTTTCAAAAAATAAAGAGGACTCTTTTTTCTTTAGTTCCAAATGATAATAGACCTTGGGTCTTCTGCTGAGTACTGGCACCTTATCTCAAGGCTATTCCTTATCTCAAGGCTATTCGTAACATAACAACCACAGTTTT